>PVJL010007848.1:0-73369 GCA_004026885.1 Lyroderma lyra | reverse complement strand
TACATCCCTCTTTGTTGATAAAATAAATTCCAAACTCTAAACATGGCATTTTATAAATAAGCCCAAACCTATCTTTTCAACCAACATTTCCCTATACTATTTACCTTACTCAACAGGTCAACATGCCATCCCCACAACACATCTCAATTATCTGTACCACTCAGCTTCTATTGCTCTCTTTCCCTAAAATACCTTCAGACCATTGGTAGGGTAGTTTTGAGTAAACCAGATAAGCCATTAAGAAGAGCTCCAGAATACTCACTGTGCAATGAGATTATGGGATAAGATGAATTCTAAAATCCTTTCTAACTTAAAATTCCATGATTCAGAGGTATCATTCTATCTTCATCCACATCCTCCAAGTCCTCCCAGTTGCCACTAAGACCATCTGTATTTGCTTCAAACTCACAGTGAGCACCTCTTCCTCTGAGTCCATTTTGCTCTTTCTCCTACTATCCATTTGGCCCACAAACACATAATTCTTGAGTGACTGTTTAACCTGTCAAGTGTCTCTTTCTAATCTGAAACGTGGGATCCAGGTATTCTACCATCACTTAATAGTAGTGAGTGTCCAATCATTATCCACTGATGGATGTTGACTGAATCAAATCATTAGTGAAAGTTGCTGGAAAAATAAATTAGAAACATAGGTATCACAAGGGGCCTTGTTAAATTTACTCTCGCTGGTCTAATTGCATTTAATTAAGTCCCTTGGGAAGTAATTGCCCCCTAGGCCATGTCATCCAAGGTCAATGTGACTCATTTTAATCAGAACATCTCCTAGGGGTAATGAAGCAATTGCATAGCATTTGGACTTGTATTCATGATTTGGTTGTGGCATTATTTTAATTTGGTTGTGCCTGAAACATGAATTTTAAAGTGTAAGAAGAAGACTTTGTAAATTAGGCCAAAAACCAGTCATTAAGATATGCTTGTACAGTCACCCTGGCTTTTCTTACAGCTTCTGTCCCCTTGCTATGGGCTTTCTTTTCAGAGACCCTGGATTCACAACAGATGACATAACAACTCTGGGAAAACTAGTTGTGAGAATTAATTGGAGGTAAAAGTGAAGTAGTGTTTTAAATCAGTGATTTTGCTATTTTACCTAGAAATACAAAGTAAAATAAATTATTGTATGCTAGTTTTGAGTAATCACCATTGCCTTAGCCTCTAGACATGTTAACCAAGGAGCTAATAAATAGATTAATAGCTATGTTTTACTTTTTGGATATATTTTAAAATCATTACAATTATGGGCTATGTCTTAAATCTGCTCCTTGATGGATTTCATGATCAAAGAAAATGGTTAAAAGTATTGTGAAGCTAGGCACCCTTGCATGCACTGGCAATATCATAGGGCCTGCGGGTTTTGGCTGCAAAGCACGCACATACAATACCATTGCGTGGCACGCATGGCCTGCATCTCCAGGCCTGTGCAGTGCACGCTCCAAGTGCCCTCACGTGGTGCGCACTTGCAGACTCGGTTCAAGTGGCTGCTGTGGAGATGAATCACTGGAATATGCTCTGGGTAAAGTGATGGAAAGAGAAGAGAAGTGGATTTGACACCGTTTATCCCAACCAGAGAAAGTGGTCTCAGCTTGCATCCCATCAACCTCCCTCATCTTCCCCAGATTCCCCAACAAAGGCAGAAGGTGGAGCTGCTCCAGCATGCATTTTTCTTGGCTTCTCCTCTCTCCTACAGCCTCCTCAATGAACTGTTGGGAGTGGAGGGACTGTGGATCACCGCATCCTGCCTCCTATCATGGCTGGAGACCAGAGATAAGGCTTAAACACCTCCCATCTCTCCCAAAACTTGTCCTCTCCAGTGCCACCTAGTGTCTGCTCTACAGCAAGATACCACAAAAATGTTATTCAGAGAAAGAGAGTTCGTTGGCTCTGTTGAATATAAAGCCCTCATGCCAAAGAAGAACCCAGTAGACAGTATGAATTCCTTAGGATCTAAAGCTGCTCAGAAAGAAGATGAAAAATATCTAGAAAAAGATCTCATAGACCTAGAAATTTCTGAACTAAGTGACAGATATTTTAAAGTAGCCATTCTGAAGGCTCTGAGAGAAATGAAAACATACTGGCAAAACACCATAGCTGAGGTGAATGACCTAAGAAAAGAAATCCATGAACAAAAGGAACAATTTATCAAGGAAATTCAAAACATAAGGAAGAACAAGATGTAAATTTGAGAGATAAATACTACGATAAAAGAAGTGACAACTGAAATAACTGCCATAGAAAACAGGGCCAACCAGATGGAGGAAAGAATTAGTGGTATTGAAGAACAGAATATGGGAACATCTCAGAAAGAGAAAGATAGGGAACACAGAATCAAAAGGATTGAAAGAACTCTGCAAGAACTATCTGACTTCATGAGACAAAACAACATCAGGATAATAGGATTAGGAGAAGAAGCAGAGCATTCTACAGAGAACATACTCATACAAAGTAGACAATAAACTTCCAAACCTATGAAAAAAATCTAGAATCCAAAATTCAAGAAGAAAATAGGTCCTCTAGATACCTGGATGCTAGCAGATCTTCTCCAAGACACATGGTACTAAAGATGTCAAAAACTAAAGACAAACAGACAATTCTCAAGGCAGCCAGGGAAAAAAGATCTATAACCTTTAGAGAAAAACCCATCAGGCTGGCATCAGATTTCTCAACAGAAACTCTACAAGCCAGGAGGGAGCAGAATCAAATATTCAAAACTCTAAAAGAGAGAAACTTTCAGCTAAGAATAAATTACCCACCAAAATTATCTTTCAGATATGATGGTGGAATAAAGACCTTCTCAGACACACAGAATCCGAGGGAATTTGCCAGCAAGAGGCTGGCACTTCAAAAAGTACTGAAGGAGGCTCTTTGACCTGAAACAAAAAATCAGGACAAATGGAATAGCAACAAGAAAAAAAACAAACCAAACCAAAACAAAGCAACATCAACAAAAGGCAATGGCTGCAGGAAGTCTTCACATATTAATCATCACCCTAAATGTTAATGAACTGAACTCACCAATAAAAAGACACAGAGTAGCAGACAGGATTAAAAAATTAAACTCATCCATATGCTGTCTCCAAGAGACATACCTCAGCCATAAAGACAAATACAGATTCAGAGTGAAAGAATGGGAAAAAATATTCCAAGCAAATGGTAACTAGAGAAAAGCAGGAGTTGCCATACTGATATCTGATGAAATAGATTTCAGGTTAAAAAAGGTAGCAAGAGACAAAGATGGACATTACATAGTGATAAAAGGCGCAATACAATAACAAGAAGATTTGACACTAATTAATATATATGCTCCCAACCAGGAAGCACCAAAATATACAAAGCAACTACTAACAGATCTAAAAGGAGAAACTGACAAAAGCGCAATCATTGTGGGAGACATAAACACTCCCCCAAAAGTCATGGATAGATCATTTAAACAGAAAATAAATAAGGAAATATCAGTTCTAAACAGCACGTTACACCAATTGGACATAACTGACATTTACAGGACACTTCATCCAACAAAAAGAGACTATATCTTCTTTTCTAGTGCACATGGAAGATTCTCAAGTATAGACCACATGCTGGGACATAAAAGTAGCTTCAACAAATTCAAGAAGATTGAAATCATATCAAGTGTATTCTCAGACCAACAAGCTTTGAAATTGGAGATCAATTATAAAAGGAAAGCAGAAAAAAAACCACATATACATGGAGATTAAACAACATCTTATTAAAAAATGACTGGATAAAAGAACAAATAAAAAACGAAGAGATTAAAATATTTATAGAAACTAATGACAATGAAAATACAACACATCAAAATTATTGGGACACAACGAAGGCAGTAATAAGAGGGAAATTTATATCATTACAGACCCAGCTTAAGAAGCAAGAAAAATCACAGTAAACACTTTAACATCCCATCTTAAAGAACTAGAAAAAGAAGAGCAGAAAAAACTCAAAGTCAGCAGAAGAAAAGAAATAATAAAAATTAATTAAAGCAGAGCTAAAACAATTAGAGAACAGAAGGATAATAGAAAAAAATTAATATTACAAACAGCTGGTTCTTTGAGAAAGTCAACACTGACAAACCCCTGGCTAGACTAATCAAAGAATGAAAGGAAAGGACACCAATATCCAAAATTAGAAATGAAAGGGGAGAAATTACCACTGATTCCACAGAAATACAAAGGATTATAAGAAAATATTATGAAGGGCTTTGTGCCACTAAATTTAACAACCTGGAAGAAATGGACAAGTTTCTAGAAACTTATAGCTTACCTACATTGAAACAAGAAGAACTGGATGATCTAAATAGACCAATCAATAGCAAAGAGATTGAAATGACTATCCATAATCTCCCTAAAGGCAAAAGCCCTGGACCAGATGGTTTCACCAATGAGTTCTACCAAGCATTCAAAGAAGAATTAATGCCTATTCTTCTCAGACTCTTCCAAAAATTTGAAGAGGAAGTAATACTTCCTAACTCATTCTAGGACACCCACAGTACCCTAATACCAAAGCCTGGTAAAGACAACACACAAAGAAATAAAACCATAGACCAACATCTCTGATGAACACAGATGCAAAAATCCTGAACAAAATATTAGCAAACAGAATACAACACTGCATCAAAAAGATCATACATCATGATCAAGTGGGATTCATCCCGGGAGCACAAGGATGGTTCAACATATGAGAATCAATCAATGTGATACACCACATAAACAAAATCAAAGATAAAGACCATATGGTCATATCAATTGATACAGAAAAAGCATTTGACAAAATACAACATCCATTTATGATCAAAACACTGAATAATATAGGTACAGAAGGAAAGTATCTCAACATAATAAAGGCCATATGTGACTGACCCTCAGCTAACATCATACTGAATGGGGAAAATCTAAAACCTATTATTCTAAAAACAGGAACAAGACAGGGATGCCCCCTGTCCCCACTGCTATTCAATATGGTACTGGAAGTTATAGCCACAGCAATCAGGCAAGAGAAAGGAATAAAAGCTATCCAAATTGGGAAAGAAGAGGTCAAATTGTCAGATGACATGATCCTTTATATAGAAAATTCCAAAGATTCCTCCAGGAAACAATAAATGAATACAGTAAAGTTGCAGGATAAAAAAGTCAATATACAAAAATCAACAGCATTCTTATATTAAAAAAATGTATCTTCAGAAAAAGTAATGAGGGAGTCAATTCCTTTTGTTATCACAACAAATAGAATGAAACCTCTGGGAATTAACAAAGAATGTGACAGACTTATACACAAAAAACTATAAGACACTTTTGAAAGAAATTGAAGCAGACAGAAAGAAATGGGAAGATACCCCCTGTTCATGGATAGAAAGACTTAACATTGTGAAAATGACCATTTTGCCCAAAGCAATTTACAGATTTAATGCAATACCTATCAAAATCAAAATTCCACAATCATACTTTCACAAAATAGATAAAAGAACTATCAGATTTACATGGGACCATAAAAAAACCTCGAATTACCAAAACAGTACTATATTAAAAAAAAAAGGCTGCTGGTATTCTACTCCCTGACATCAATTTATGTTAAAAAGCATCAATAATTAAAACAGCTTGGTATTTGCAGAAAAACAGAAACATACACCAATGGAACAGAACTGAAAGCCTAGAAATAAATCCACAAATTTAATTATTTATTTATTATTTTTTTTAATTCATTTTTATTCACAAATTTATAGACAAATAATTTTTGATAAAGGAGCAAAAAATATGCAATGGGGAAAAGATAGCCTCTTCAGTAGATGGTGCTGGGAAAACTGGAAAACCATATGCAAAAGAATGAATCGGAGCTGTGAGCTCTCATCATATACTAAAATTAACTCAAAAAGGATTAAAGACCTTCATATAAGACCCAAAACAATAAACCGTATAGAAGAAAACATAGATACTAAACTTAAAGACTTAGGGCTCAAGGAAGACTTCATGAACCTGACATCAAAGGCAAGGGAAGTAAAAGTGAAAATAAATGAATGGGACTATATCAAACTAAAAAGCTTTTGCACAGCAAGAGAAACCATCAACAAAGCAAAGAGACAGCCAACTGAATAGAAGAAAATATTTGCAAACAGTGCATCAGATAAGGGTCTAATATCTAAAATATATAAAGAACTGGGGGTTCCCTGGTGGTGTAGCAGCTAGGCTTTGGCATTCTTCACCCCACAGCCTGGATTCAATTCCCAGCCAGGGAATCACCAAAAAAAAAAAAAAAAAAAAAAAAAAAAAAAAAAAAAAAAAAAAAAAAAAAAAAAAAAAAAAAAAAAAAAAAAAAAGACTAATATGACTTAACAAAAAAACAAACAAACAACTCAATTAAAAAGTGGACAGAGGTACTAAACAGACACTTCTCCCACGAAGAAATACAAATGGCCAGCAGACATATGACAAAATGCTCATCCTCATTAGCTATCAGGGAAATGCAAATCAAAACCACAATGAGATACCACCTCACACCTGTGAGAATGGCTGTTATCAACAAGACAAGGAATAACAAGTGCTGGAGAGGATGTGGAGAAAACGGGACTCTTACACACTGCTGGTGGGAGTGCAAATTGGTACAATCACTATGGAAGATGGTGTGGAGGCTCCTCAGAAAATTGGGAATTCTATATCAATCCCCCTTCTGGGGATCTACCCAAAAAACTCAAAAACTTCAGTCCGCAAAGACTTATGTACCCCAATGTTCACTGCAGCACTGTTCACAGTGGCCAAAACATGGAAACAACCAAAGGTCCCTGCGACAGATGACTGGATAATGAAGCTGTGGTACATATACACAATGGAATATTACTCAGCTGTAAGAAAAGATGAAATATTGCCATTTACAACAAAATGGATGGACCTGGAGATCATCATGCTTAGTGAAATAAGCCAGACAGAAAAAACAAAAACTATATGACTTCACTCATATGCAGAATATGAAACTGAAAGCAACCAAGAAAAAACAAACAAACAAAAACCCATGGACACATTCAATAGTTTAATGTTTATTTGGGGATGAGTGGGGAGGGAGGGGAAAAGGGGAAGGGGGAGGGGGAGGAGGGAGGGGGAAGGTAAATACATGGTGAAGGAAAGAGAACTCACACTAGGTGGTGAACTTATTATAGAACAAGTTAACGATGCACTGTAGAACTGTACACCTGGAACCTATGTAATTCTTGCTAACCAATGTCACCCCAATAAGTCTAACAGTAAAAAAAAGGTATTGTGAAGCAAGTCTTGTTCATTTTGTCCTTCAACTTTTAGAGAAATGTTCAAGTTGATTTAAAGATTTTTCATAGGTATGTATTATTTACTCACAAGGTATTTTTACATAGAAATAAACTTTGTTGTCATTATTTATTATAAAAGGGAACTAGACCACTCACTGAACAACAAAACAAAAAAATCTGAACAATATTGGAAACCAGGAACATTATTGCTTTTTCTTTGGAGTAGATGTAGGAGAGGGCGTTGGGATGGTGATAGACAGTTTGGGAAAGATGGGGAGGGTAAAAAGCCATTGGATCCAGGTCAGTATCTGGGGCTTGATCCCAATTGTGCCCTTACCGTGGTCTGTAAAGTTGAGTTCATCATTTGATATCTCCGTACCTTAATTTCTTCTACTGTAAAGTGGTCATATTAACTGTTTTATTTACCTTTATTGAGTTCTTAAAACATTTATTTGAGATCATTTTTAAAAGTCAAAAGGTTACATTGCTATACATGTTTAACCAATTAGCATTACTTATTTCCTAGGTGCACTGAGAACTGTCTTTTGAACCATTTGGAAATATATCATCTCAATTTTATTTTCATCCACCTAGGATAAAAATCTAGTAAATCTAGTAATTTACTATGAAAAATAATGATAAGTAGGGAACTAAAAGGGCAATGTGGAAATTCCATGATTCTTACTATTAAATAAATACTGTTTTTAACATATTCTAGACCCATATAAAAAGATAGGGTACATGGAATTCACTTGTTTTTGTCAAGGTCTATATCTAAATATAAAAGGCCTTATCACCTTGCTTCCTTGATAATGCCCTCACACTATTCCTGGAAAGGGGAGAATCTAAATCCTCACTAAAACAGCTATTCTCCATGTGCAACTACTATCTTTGGACTGCCACAAGAATACACAGGGAAAATGATAATAAACAACAAGTAGAAGTGACAAATAAGGATTATAGATTTCAACCTAGGAATAAAATCTTTAAAATATGAGGCATGGCATAGTAAACACCAGTAGTAATGTGAAGGGTCTGAATTAGTGTAGGGATGTCTTTAGAGAACATTTGGTTTCAAATACAATTTTTATGGTTGGTCCTGGTCATTTAGCCAAAGAGTGCTGAGGAAACACAATTACAAACTTTGTCTCTGTGGTTGGTTGGGTGATCCTGGGCAAGATTGGTGAGGTGGGAAAAATCAATAATGTCTTATAAATGGTAAGGATTTGTACTAGATGATTTCTGAGAGTCTTTTGGAGATTTGAAACTTGGCTTTATGAGAGGTGTCACGTAACATTAAATAAAGCCACATCTCCGAATAAAGCCGATCATTGCTGATTAGTCCTCCTTCCTTTCTGAGTTGCCCCAACCAATACAACTTCATTTTATATATTTATGTATTTCCTTCAAAGTCATCTACCTGAATCTTCACATATGAAATATTATATATCACTTAGGTACTTAGCATGTGATACCTTATACTATATAAGTATTTTTTATTTTCCTTATTTTTCCAAGATCTCTGGTATTTAACATATAATTTCTCATATAGAAGGCATTTGATGGATGATGATTAGCATGTAATAAAATCTCAGTTTCATAGAAGATATATTTCCTTTCCTTTAGAAAGGAAAACTATGCATTGGAGGAACTGAAGGCTGAAGATGATGATGGGAAAAGAATGGTCTTTGTCGATAGATACACATTGTTTGAAATTGCAGCTTCCCTTGTTCTGTGTGTCCATGGGCAAATTACTTGATCGCTCAGAAGCTTTTTCCTCCATTTGCCAAATAAAACCCACTTCTGATCTCATCTAAATATTCTCTCTAAAAACGGAGCAAATTGTCAGGGAAGTAGGAATGGGGACAACAAAGGTGAACAGGTATTCAATATATCAGTTTAGCAATCCTCAGAAACTATACGGTTTTTGTCACCCTATAGTTGATGGATTGGATGTGATTTGATTATGAGCAGAAAGGCTTACTAGAAGTTTTAAAATACCACTTGGAACTGACAAGAAGATTTAGGATTGCAAATATCACCACCTCCTTAACCCCACCACCACCTCCACATGAAAAACTGGACTTCCTTTCTTCTCCCTTTCTCTGTGCCAGTTGCTTTCCTGCCCAGGCCTAGGTCTCTGGAACAAGAATATTTACTAGTCCTTTCCCAGGTGAATCCAGGTATCAAGGGACCTGAACCTTAGGATATTTTGGAAGCCCTATAGAAAGAAAAGTATAATTTTAAAAGTATGTGTCTAAAATTACCTATGAAAGTAACAAGTTTTAGAATAAAAAAAGGAATCACAACAAATTATAAATTTAAAAAATACCACCCACCTCACAAAATCCAGAAGAATATACTTTTTCAGTGAAATACAAGATACTCTTCTATAATACTTCTCTCTGACATTTTTTGGGGGTATATATGCTTTCACTATCAACTCATGACCATGATTTTGTAATATCTTTTTAATAAAAAGAACATAAAGATTATTGAGTTCTATCAGCATATATCAAGTGTTTTTATTATTGATTCATTCAAATTCACAACATGTTATTGATAATTCCACATAAAATTTCAGGACTGTATCTTTCTAATTTCTTTCACATGTGAGGAGAAAGATTTCAGGGCATTTAAAATTTCCTTTTATAGTGACTAATCTTAAACACTCACTGAATTGAAATCACTTATTTAAGAGTTTGCCATCAATGTCTTCATGGTAATGGCATCTTATTAGTTTTGGGTTATCTGCTCCTGTTATTATTCCATGTCAAATCAACAAGTGTGGAGGATTATAAAAGTGGCCAATTCTCTTCCTTTTCCTTCATCCATGCCTTTTGGTAGTAGTCTCACACAAAAACTCTAGATTTAGTCATGTGACTTACTTTAAGGGAACATTACTAAACATGTTGCAAATTGACAATTTAAACACACTTGGATGTGAGCCTTGTCTCTCTGCTTGCTGTTGTTGGAAACACTGACACTACCATCATGAGAACAATTTGCAACTTTTCTTCTAAATAATGAGAGGCTGTGTGCCAGTCATCCCAGTTGATTCCCAGCAACTGGCTAATACGTGAATGAGATTGGCCAAGGCAGGTAGAACTGCCCAACTGAGCCCAGCCCAAATTGCCAACATGGTGTATAGTGAGCAAATAAAGTGTTTTAAGGCAGAGGTTGGCAAACTTTTTCCTGAAAGAATCAAATAGTAAATATTTTAGGCTTTGTGGGACACTTGTGGTGTTTGTTGCATTCCTCTTCCTCATCTCCTTTTTAAAAATATTACTTTAAAAATATAAAACCATTCTTAGCTGTGGGATATATGAAAACAAGCCATGGACCAAATTTGACCTCTAGGGTAAAGTGTAAGTCATTAAATTTTAGGAAAAGTTTGTTATGCAGCAAAAAGCTAATTAGTATAGCAAGAAACTTAAGTGTTTCCCAAATGCATTCATATGATTCATTTTTCTTCCTTATTGGATTCATAACAATTTCAGGGCCTGACATTTCTTCTACTTAAAATGTATCACTTCAACTTAACAAATTCCTTCTTTCGGTATGATATGAAAATCTTTGTCAAATTCTTTTCTCAAGGTAAGAATAATTTCTACTAATTACATTGCCCACTTTTGTCTCAGATTTTATATTCCATTTAATTTTATATTAATATTCTTTTACTCCTATGATAAATAAAATTAAAAGTTGCAAAAGAAAACATCTTCATATACTCATATGTATGTCCAAATCAGAAATTTGTAATTTCTCATCTTTCTCATTTAAATCCTCTAAAGCATCTTTCCAACTAGCAATTAAAAGATTTTCTTTGAGCCTGACCAAATTTTTGAAAATATTTTTGCAATTTGTTTATGTTTGTGTCCTTTTTGCAATTCCTGGAAAATATAACTTAGAGTTCTTAAAAAGTTATTGCATTTGTGTTTTAAAACTAATATGTTTTACATATTTGTTGATTGGAAAAATATTTCATAGACTAGGTCCTTGTTGCATGTGTTTAAAACATAATTTCTCTTCCACTAGCCGTGTCAGGCATGGTGAGACGCATTAATACTGGTTTTGGCTCATACATTAATGTTTCCATGGTAAGTGAGTAGGATAGTCAGCATAAACTATTCCCCTAGAAACCATTTCTAAGCTTGGACAGTAACACTAACTTAACTATTTATGGGGTTGACTGAATCTCACATAAATATATTGACTCAACCCAAGAAGTGTCTACCAAATTGAACTTTCATTTATCCATAATCCAAAATTATCGTGGCCACTCCAAACCGAACCACCAAGGGGAAGTGTGATAAAATGAAAATCAGAATGGAATGAGACAGTAGTCTTAACCAATTACATTTAAATATCTTTCTTCACAAACTTTTAAAATTACATGGGCACGTGAACACATTGCTAGCAATCTTTCCAGGGAAGGTATTCATACAAATGAGGGGACTTGAAACTTCATGTTATTAATTTCCCTATAAAGCTACTTCCGTAACTGAGATCATTTAATCACATTAGAGGAAGCAAGCATGAGCTCAAGTGGGTGGGAAACACCTATTTTCCAATTTTATTAAGCAACTTTATCTATAAAAATGGCAGTCTTTACCCTGAGTTCTCAAGCAGTAAAAGTATATTTTTAGTGTAAGTTGATTAGATGTGCACCACAGTCTTTATGTCAAACATTCTCAAGTACAACTTAGTATTTCCATATAATTTTTTCTACCTTCAGTGTATATTGGCCACATTTTTAACTAAAGCATTCCCTTTTTAAATTTGCATTCTCTAATACATCCTTGGAGTCTCATTCATCAACTGTCTATATGGTATCTGTAACATCAGTCACAGTTGACACAAGGCTTATGTCTTTGTAAAATTATTCCCACAATTTAACTTGTATTATTTAACCAAAATATTTTATTGGTCAACAATGTGAAAATGCTTCCCCTTGGTCAGGTTAATTTAAAATAGCGTTGTGGTTTGGGAAAAAAATAAGTTTCCATGAGATTTTCCTTATCTCTGTTTCCCATCCGGCTTGCTGCTATAAACATTTAATCCAGTGTTTGCTGCCAATGTTTCCCAGAAAGCTTCATAATTGCTTGGAATTTGTATGAACAGTTCCAGTCTGGTGCACAATTAGGGATGCACTATAAAATTTTCATTGCTCGATTTACTTGAAATTATAACATGGATAGGGAACAATAACACCCACAGTTGTAGAGTGTAAAAATGATTACCAGTAATTTGCAAATAATAATACCCATAGATAAAGATTTTAATTTGTAGTTATAAGTCCCAAATGAAAAAAATTCAATCCAAGCATAGATATACAATATTTAATATGGAAATTTATATGTGAAAAAAAACTTGAAGTTTAAAAATTCACAGGGTTCAGAAGGAAAAGAGGAAAGGAAGACTCACTGTCTTGTGCTTTTTCAAGGAAAAGGCTTTAGTACAAACACTCATTGACTACCATAAGCAGAGCTCTTTTTCTGCTTCTCCATACCTAAGGAAAGAGAGAGGTAAGTAAATAAAGGCAAAAGGCAATTAGTATTAGTGTCCTGCCAAGATTTGGCAAATTAATCCAATTGGCATTCTTCATATATGAAATAAGCTAATTGTACAAAGCTTTTCTGAAGGACTTCTTATTATGCTGTGGACTATAATTTCCACTGCATCTACATTTCTGGAGGTTCCAAAAATGCTCCACCATTGGTCGTGCCATTAGAGCATATCCATTAAGTTCAGTGAATGGTACTTGGTCTGTGTCCGTTAGTGTCAGTGAGTGTTTGTATGTGCCAACATCTAATTGAAAAATATTCAGTCCCATGCTTGCACTTTAAATGTTTCAGCTGTGTGGGCATATAAAATTAAAAGAATAACACTGCTGGGCTGTTGGCCTAAAAATCCATTTGAGTGGGGAAGCCACATGAAACGCAGATAATTCAAATAGTAGTAAATTGAGATTTCTGAAACCCTCTTGCTGTGAATGGCTTTCTGTGAGAAGACCAATATACACAGTGAGAAAATGCATCAGCTGCTCAGAGTCTATTAGTGTAGAAAAAACAATGTTATAACAACTCAGTATCAGATCCAGAAGCGTAATCAATTGATTTATCATTCAGCTATCTATCTATTTATCTACCTAGTTATCTAATCTAACTACCTACTTACTTTTCCTACCTATCTGTCTACTTATCCCCTTACTTAATATATAAAGAGATACTTAATGGCTCTACCTCTACCACCCCACCTGTAAGTGAGAGGACACAGAGGAGACAAACTGGCCTGTCAAGAAAAATGGAGAATTCCAGCCTGAGATGTACTTTGAAATGATAACAGAACCTGGAGGAATATAGTAGCCACATTTTGACTCAAGAAATTATCCAAATTTCCAAAGCCCTAATGACTGAGGATGCAGTAAATGTTTCCTGAATTCTGTGCAAAGTTTAAGTGCTACTACTTACAGGTTTTGACACTTTTGACCTACCAACGATAATTCCATTGCTTGGTTTTCCATGGATATTTGTGCGCCTTCAGACCCACCATTGGTATACATCAACATGGATAGTTTTATACCATCTTACTATTGGAATACAAATGGCATAATCTAAGACAATTCTACCTTGGTTTTAGAAACTATGACCAAAATGGCATGATTTTCTCTTAGTGTATTTGAGCAATTAAGAAAGGCACATAGTGAATAAATTCACAGTCCTGACTGTTATCAAAAATCCTGGTTGATATTAAACAATTCAAAGACAACAGTTTGTAATCTTGTGAGCTTCATAGTCTTCATCAGATAAACAGGCCTGATATCTCCAGCCTACCATATAGATTATTCTACCATGAAATTAAATAGTGGGTTTTTTTTCCTAGTATTTTTCTCTCTCCAGATTAGTTGTACAACAGAGTATATAGATTACAATTTGTATCTTTCTTTTTTGTTTGTTTTCAATTTAATCTCATGCTTGATATCAGATAATTGGTTGGCAATGTATAGCTGTGAGACTATGAGTCTCTGAGACCCTCCTTTTCCTCCTAAGTAAAATAAGAATAATAGTAATTATATTAAAGTATTATTAGGATAGTAAACAAAATTTCATATGTGTATATGTATGTGTATGTGTGTGTGTGCATGTGTGTGTGTGTGTGTATACACACACACACATGTATACCTATAAACTTTACATATATGCATATATATATGCACACATAGTCCTTATACAGTTAGGTAGCATGTTGCTTAATAAATAGTAATTATTGTTGATTTTCTTATTCATGTGTAATATTATAAACATTCAGGATAGCAATGTTTATGTACATATATATATATATTTTTCTTGAGTGGTTCAGGAAATAAAATATTTCTTATCTTTGGAAAGAAGTTTATGATTTGACAGATATTATCTGAAAAACTTATTAGACTATAAAGATATATCTAAAATTTGGCTCATATCAAAAGTTGACAATCTTGGAAAACAGTATCACCTATATTACAAACAATTGGATCAGAAATCTAGAGATAATTTTGTATCTTCTTTTCACCCTGTAAAACAGATTTTAAAAGTCCTTGCAATTCCTGGTGAGGCAATTGTGGCTACCACCAGAGGTATGGACTGCATTTATGAGTAACTGCACATTTCCAATTTTCTTTTCTATTTCCTGCCCTTCTTGAGAATCCATTGGACTGCCAGTTAGCGAAAGTTAAAGTATAAGAAACCACAAAAAAAAATGCCTCAAACTCCTTCATATAAAACTCTTGAGATTTACATGGAGATGAAGATAATCACAGAATGAGGACAACATTTTGAAGTTTCTCAAGCCAAAACCTGTCCACAGAATGGACTAACTGTGAAGGTATTCTAAATGTTCCCTCTCAAATTTCCTCTTTGAAGGAAAGGAAACTATATCTAGGCTGTGGCTTCAGAAAGCCCAAGAGTTTTTTTTTTTGTTTTTTTTTGTTTTTGTTTTTTTTTTTTTTGCATTGCAAAAACTTCTCTAAGAACCATTTCTGAACTGTGACTGTCTATTGCAAGGTGGTATTTCTGACTTAAAAGGAGAAGCGTATCCAGTGTTAGACTAATTCAGTCATTAATTCTTCCCCTTTGAAAATGTAGGAGAAGGGTCTAAAGTAACAGCATAGTATCAGTCCCCTAGAGAAAGAACTCTGCCTGTACAATTGCCTTATAGAAGCTTTCTATTAGCACTTGTGAATTTGCTGCCCTGGGGAATAACTTAGAGAAATCACTGAAAGAACTTTGGAGTGACACTGCCAAGGTATCCTGGGAACTACTGCTGGGTCCCCTCCAGTCTGCACTTGATCTCTATTACCAATTTCTGACCTTGAGCAAGCCACTTAACCTTCCTGTAACTCAGCTTTCTCAACTATAGAACAGGCCTCATAATATTTGTAACTTAACTCCCCAAATGGAATGTTGTAGAGATGAATGAAGCAATGTTTTCAAGATGCTTGGAGGTCTGGGGTGAAGTGTGCTGAAATGTGGAACACAAAGCTGAGTCCTGATATATGCCTTGTGTATAGCTGAGCATGGATACCAGTCTTGTGATTTGGACCCAGTGTAGACAACATCCGAACATTAATCACTCCTAAAGAATGTGTTTAGGCTGGTTAATCAGTTTGAATGCACAGGATCACGACACCTCACTGTTTTAGTCTGTGCACTTCATTCACTGCCTAAGTTTTCTTGCATTGTTCAGACTACCCCTACCACCCCTGTATCCCTCTGCCATATATTGTCTCTCACTTTTAAACACCAGTCTTTCCCTTTCATTCTTCATTTTTGACACCATTTTATTATACAGTTGTCCCCTGACATTAAAAAAAGATTAAGTGCTATTAAGTATATGCACCTTTAAATGTCACTTAAAAATGTAAACTCAAAAAAAAAAAAAAGAATGAGGGAAATCAATGGGATTAAATAGTATTAAATGTCAATGCTATTTAACCCACATTCTATTAGTTTGATCCTTAGAAGAAATGTTGATGACAATCACTAGATGAAGTTAGGAAGTTATTTTAATGCTAATGCATGTTTATAGGCTTTTAGGATAAAAGTGTACTTGTTGGATTCCTGTCTTAATAACATCCTGAGATAGTCCTATTTGAAATCTCCTCTTTAATCAAATGTAATCATGGTATCTAACTCTCTTTCCTTAGCACACATCTTTGCCTCCCTCTTGCCTGTTCATGCCCCAACACAGCACACAGACATGCTTATGGCAATAGTTATTAGCCAAGGACAGGTTATTGAAAATGGACATATGGAGGTCTATGTCAAGATGTAGATTCCAAGAAGTATTATTGCTGGTAGATCCTCCCTTACTGGCTTTCTCGCTATCCCTAAAATGCTCAGATTACTCATTCTCTTAGGTAACAAATTGGAGATTGTCAAGATGCCAATATTTACAGATGTGTCGATACTATATCTTGGAGGTCAAAAGAATGAAATGACATAGGTGTGTTTTGATAAAAAGGAGCAGGATACATGTGTCTGTGGATTGGAATGATACTGAGCTGGGGATGTCAGAGGGTGCATATGTGTAGGAAAAGATGGGCTTCTGGACAATAAATTAATAGCAAGACAGTACTGGGTATATAGAAATGATGATGGAAGCCCCAAAACATATGAAAGAGTTTCAACATCATGGTGATAGGGCTCAATATTATGTCATATGTACATGATCAGGAGACATTTCTTTAACACACAAATGTTCTGTGTTAAAGAAATGACTCAAAAGGATTCTAATAACTTCTTTCAAATCACTGAGAGATTCTTTGAAAGAGAGATGGGCATTATATCATGATGTCACAAAAAGCAGAGCCAGGCCAACAGTAGTGTCTTCCTTAGTATCTTCAGTTTCTTCCTACATTAGAATTTTTGAATTTTAAAAATTCCTTTTTTGTTTCAGCAAATATATGTTGATTAAATTTGGTTTGTCTTTATGAGCCAATTCTATGTGCCATTTTTTTGCTAAACAAATCAATGCAAATATTTGTTAGATTAGAACCTAAGTTTGTAAGCAGCACAGGTTTGAAAGTAGTTTCATGTTTGTTCCATGTCAGATATTCCAAACTACAGCTATTGAAATACTACCTTCATGATTTTTGTCATATCTGTACACTCTTATATTATCACTAATATTTTATTTAAGGAAACTAACTTAATTTACTTAAATTTATTTTGAAAGAGAACTACATATAACTACTAGGAATTAAAAAATAATCTATACCTCACTGAAAGTAGAAAATGACCACACATATATTTGTAATAAAAATAAATCAAACAATGAATTTTCAGAAAAAAAAGAGAGAATTAATGCCTTTTGCTATCCCCCAAAAAATAATAAAATACTTGAGAATTAACAAAGAACATGACAGACTTAAACACTGAAAACTATAAGATCCACTAAAGAAACTGAAGAAGACTCAAAGAAATGAAAAAAATTTCATGATCATAGAAAAGAAGACTTAACATGGTTAACATGGCCATATTACCCAAAGCAATATACAGATTTAATGCAATTCCCATAAAAATCCCACAAACGTACTTTCACAAAATAGATTTAAAAAATTATTAGATTTGTATGGAATCATGAAAGACTTTGAGTAGCCAAAACAATCCTACATAAAAAGAACACGGCTGGTGGTACCATGCTCGCTGATTTCAATTTATTCTACAAAGCATCAATAATCAAAAGAGCTTGGTATTGGCAGAAAAACACACACAGAGACCAATGGAACAGAATAAAAAACCCAGAAATAAACCCACAAACATATGGACAAATAATTTTCGATAAAGGAGCAAAGAACATACAATGGGGAAAAGAAATTCCCTTCCAAAGATGGTGCTGGGAAAGCTAGAAAACCATATGCAAAAAAATGAATCTGAGCTGTAACTGTCACCATGTACTAAAATTAATTCAAAATGGATTAAAGATAATCACATAAGGCCTGAAAAAATAAACTGTATAGAAGAAAACATTGGTACTAAACTTACAGACCTTGGGTTCAGGGAGGACTTCATGAAACTGACCTCAAAGGCAAGGGAAGTGAAAACAAAAATAAATGAATGGGACTATATCAAACTAAAAAGTTTCTGTACAGCAAAAGAAACCATCAACAAAGCAAAGAGACAGCCAACAGAATGAGAGAAAATATTTGCAAACAACACCTCTAATAAGGAGGTAATATCTAAAATATATAAAGACGTAATACAACAAATAGATGATGTATTATAGAATTGTACACCTGGAACCTATGTAACTCTTGATAACTAATGTCACCCCAATAAGTCTAACAATAAAAATATTTTTATACATATAAAAATATTTTTATACATATAAAAAGTCACTGAAAATGGAAAATATAAACAGAAATAAACTAAAAAAACAAAATAAAATAAAAAACATAAAGAACTTGTGCAATTCAACAACAAAAAACAAACCACCCAATTAAAAAGTGGGCAGAAGACTTAAACAACATTTTACCCACGAAGAAATACAAATGGCCAAGAGATATATGAAAAAATGTGCAACTTCATTAGCTATTAGGGAAATACAAATTAAAACCACAATGAGATACCACCTCACACCTGTTAGAGTGACTGTTATCAACAAGACAAGGAATAAGAAGTGCTGGAGAGGGTATGGAGAAAAAGGAACCCTTGCACACTGCAGGTGAAAATGCAAATTGGTACAATTGCTATGGAAGACAATGTGGAGGTTCCTCAGAAAATTGGGAATGGAGTTACCATATGACCTGGCAATCCCCCTTTTCATATATAACCCCCAAATTTGAAAACCTTAGTCCTCAAAGAATTAATGTGCCCCAATGTTCATCGCAGCACTGTTCATGGTGGCCAAGTCATGGAAACAACTTAAGTGCCCTTCAACAGATGACTGGATAAAGAAGCTGTGGTTCATATACACAATGGAATATTAGTCAGGTATAAGAAAAGATGAAATACTTCCATTTGTGACAAAATGGATGGACCTTGAGATCATCATGCTAAGTGAAATAATTCAGATAGAAAAACCACGAGCCATATGACTTTACTCATATGTGGAATGTAAAACTGAAAGCAACAAAGAAACAAAACTCATGGACATAGTCAATAGTTTAGTGGTTACCTGAGGGTAAGGGGAAAGTGGGTGGGAAGAGCAGGTAAGGGAGTTAAATATATGGTAATGGAAAAAGAACTGACTCTGGGCGATAAACACATAAGGCAACACATAAACAATGCACTGTAGAATTGTACATCTGGAACCTATGTAATATTTGCTAACCAATGTCACTCCAATAAATTTAACAATAAAAAAATAAACCAATTGTGAGATTTGCCTGTTGGAATTTTGAGCTTAGGAAATGTTTTCTTTTTGTTAAAATAGGTAATTAGCAGGTACTAGAGAATTACTAAAGATGCATAACCTCGAACTACTACTTTTTTTATTTCTGAAGCTAATCAGAATTGAAAGGAAGTTAAGAGAGAAATAATGTTATGCTATGTGATTCAATATACTTTATTATCATATCTGGATGCCAACTAAAATAACCTCAGTAATACCAGTGTTTTTAAAATGCCATTTAAGATCACTTAATTTTACTTTCTTAATTGTTTCCTGTCATGTTGTCTATCAATATTATCATGCTGCCTAGACTTTAACTCTCAGAGTGGATGGTCTTTATAAAGCACCTACCCTGTATTACTATCCAAAGTTCCTATCTGTGTTTAGTTTCTAGTTCCATGTGTATCATCTGTTATAAGATAACCCAAAACTAGTTTTTCTGATGAAACTCCTAGAATAAATTAAAGCTATGGCAACCATCCTTTCATTTATGAGGAATCACTATATTCTTTCTATGGCACCCGTCATTTTTTTATCCAATATTGGAATGTCCATACAACCTTGAAGGAGTCACACAGGGTTGAATAGCCTAAGAGTCATTCCACACAACTCCTGCTTGTCTACTTTAATTTCTTGCTATTTCAAATGTGGTTCAGGGCCTAGAAGCATCACCTGGGAATTTGTTAGATATTTCAGGTGGTCATGCCTCATCTCAGTTCTACTGAATTAGAATTTGCATTTTAACAAGACACCCCAGGTGATGCTTATGCGTGCTGAGGTTTCAGAAGCACCAATCAGTATTCCTCTCCCTCTCTATTCCTCTATTTATTGTGGTTTCTCCACTAACCCCTTCCCTAGAGTCCTCCTTACCCTTGGACTTCTCCACTTCTAACTCAATGGTTCTCAGCTCTGGATGCACACTAGAATCATCTGGAGAGTTTTATTTATTTTGTATTTGTGATTGCTAGTCCACACTTCCAGAGGTTTGTTTGGGTTTTTGAGTAGTGTCAGAGTACAAGTTTTAATTTCCCCAGATGATTCTAATGTGAGGTCAATATTGAAAACCACTGAAACACTTTCAATGGATGATTGGTTTGGACTCCTGGGTTTTGCCCTCTGGCTCCACAAAACCATTCTAGTGGTAAGGTGTGTCTTCCACAGTAATGCACATTAGGTCCAATGGGCCTCATTGTCTTGTATCCATGGTCCCATATCAAGGATCAGTAGCTGATCAGTTTTATTTTTTTGTTTTTTGTTTTTTGTCTATACAATCCATAGGAAGAAACACACGTGACTAATACAGCATCAGTAGCAACATGATACTTTTTCATCACTACCATCAAAACTAGGTGTATCTATCATTGTAAGCAATAGAGTTTGTGTTAACAGATTTTAAATTTGTTTAGAGCTCTTAGCCAATTTTCTATTTTTGGAATAATTTTTGAGACATAAATGATATAGCTTTCATTAAAAACTCCACCTCAATCCATAAGGAGAGGATTTTGTCATTGTAGAATTTCAGAAGTAACCGTAATGTTTTTAAATACCTCTAAAAATGCAAAAAGCCTGCTTGGGAACAAATAAGAAAGTTTATTTTGGAAAGATTTGCCTCCCGTAAGACTCATGTCAGAAACTGTCTACTATCCCTTCTATGTAGTTGTCCCCACCAGTTAGCCTGGACCTGCCTGTGCTGTCAGTTGACTTTGGTCTTCACTAGGAGCATTTACAAAATGTCTCTCAGAGGCCAGTTGGCTCCCATCAACAGTCATATTCGCTGCTCCTGCCTCCCTGTATTGTGTCTCCCAGAGTCTGTTACTCACGTCTCCAGCAAATCCCAATATCTAGCTGTGTAGACCCTTGGCCTTGTGTCTTCACCAATTCCTGCCTAGACTTTCTTTTGGATTCCTGATTCTTTTCCCACAGATTCCCAGCCTGGGCCCCTGGAATAATAACAATGACCACTGCTTGCTAGATACTGCTAAAGAAATACCAAATAACCAAATATTATCTTATTTTGTCTTGATAATAACCTTATTCTGATTTAAAAGATGAGGAACCTAAGGCATAGAGAAATTTAGGTAACTTGCTGTATTAGTTAGTTTTTACCAGGTTGTGCTGTAATAACAAACTACCCCATATTGCAGTAGCTAATAGCACAGGCTTGTGAGAAATGTCAGCTGTAGGTATGTGATTGGGGTCTGGCTCTCCCCAATCTCTCTTCTGGAATCCAGACTGAAGAAGCAGATCCCATCTGCTACATGCCCTCCTCATGGCAGAGAGAAAAGAACAATGAAAAAAAAATAGCACGTAATGGATCTTCAATCTTCTATTTGGGCACGATTGTCATTTCCTCTGTGCATATTCTATTATCTAAGTAAGTGACATGGCCAACCTCAATATCAATGGGTTTAGAGGAGACCTCTCCTACACGGAGGACTTTGAAGGGAGGACCCAATGGAGAGGAACAGTTAATATTTTAAGCAACTAATATAACCAGGGTTGTCCAAAGACTCACATGCAGAAAGAGGCAGAGCTGAGGTTTGAATCCTGCTCTGTTTGACTCTTAATTATTGGGCAGTGGTCCATTTTGCTTTCTTTTTTTGCTGTTTTCAAGCATTTCACCTCGAGCTTATTTGGCCCCACAGTTCTTGCCTGTGTCTTCCTGATTTAACTGTTCTTCCCAGATATAATTTCTGATCTAAATATCTTACAAATAGGTCTTCAACTTAGCTGAACTGCAGGTCCCTGGCATTTAACCACCTTCATTCTCCTGCTTCCCAAGATGAGGGTAAATTTGAATCTATTTCTCCAGCTTTTAACTCTACAGATCAAATAAAAGTGCTCCCATCCTCAGTATGGTGCAGAAAGTTCCTTTATAGCTGTAAAGAAATTCACAGGGACCAAATTTTAGCAGTATGGCTGTAAAGCCTGAAAAACTATATTTTAACTTGGACACGAAAGTCTTTAGGATGATTTCCTGTCAGAAACGAATACTTTCTTGTAATGGTTAAACATGCTCCACAGGAAGTCTTGTTTATTGCTGGTCTCAGGGCAGGGAGTTAGTAAGGTTCTGTCAACACAGTCAAATCTCTCGGAGTGGGTTAACACCTCCAAAATCTATCTACTCATGTAGTCTTTCACCACTCATAAAGAGAGGCCACGGATTCAAAGCTTCCTGTCTAATGTGAGATAGAAACGGAAGCTTACACGCTTTATTTCCAAACAAAAAAAATATGCTTTGCTGTTATAAGATCCAGTTTCAATCATGTTTCACGCATCATTTAATTAACTATAAACAAGGGCTGAATTCCACTGGTGTGGGAAAAATTTTAACTTGCCTTTTATATCAATATTTGAAAAAAATCATCTAACTTAAAAGTTGAGTTTATTTTTTAAGGATTGCCACCAGAAAAGAAAATAAATAGTAAGCTAAAAGTGTCTTTGTTACAATCTTTTTTTAGAGTGTGACCTCACTATATTGCCCTTTAAGAAACAGTATTTATTTTCTCCTGTATGCATATCCAAGTCTTTCCTGGGAGGTCATCTCTATAGTTAGCAGTATACTAAACTTTATGTCCATTAGAGACAATGAAAGTGAGACATAATTATATGCATAAAAGCATAATTTACAGCATTTCAAACCCAAAACATTTTTTCCAGAACAGCAGTTATAACTTGCTTTCCAATAAGCTCTTGTTCACATATCAGGACTAGATATCTCAGAAACTATCATCCAGACAGATTTTTTTTTTCACTTGATGGTTGTTACATATGAAATCATAATGAGGTATAAAAATATTCTACTTAATATTTTTCAATCTTCATTTTCTCTCTTGACTCTTTTAAAAAGAAGATATATTAAAGGCCCCAAAGCTAGAATAAGACTTTTCTTTAAATGAATGAATCATAATTAGATGTTCTCTGTATGTGACTTCTATGAATTTTCATTATGTATTTTTGTGTAAATAAAATAGAGGAAATGAAAATTAGAAAATGTGGTTGTGACCAAAGAATGATTCTTTTTCTTCAATTTCCTCCAAATTTAAGTATGTGGTATTCATTATTACCAAACGCTTAACAAAGAAGCAGTGCCCATTTAGACTTGGCATTTGACTTGGCAATCCTGCCTTTACTCCTGCTGCAAATTTATAATTTTCTGTATAAGTAGTAATCACTGCAGTAGTTTTGCTTAAATGATTACCCATAAACCTGCTATTGAATGAAGTGATAAATGTTTTCTGGAAAAATTCAAGTACACTCTGTAAACTTGAAATATTTGTAGGATGTGAGTATGCTCCAAATGGCTTTATATGTTAGTAATAGCAATGATCTATGGTTCAAAACATAATAATCTACTTCCTATAGAAAGGAGAAACTAGCTTTATTGACTAAAAATGATGGGAAAAAAGTAAAAAACAATTTTTTTTTAATATAAGGAAAATGTTAGGTGAAGTTGAACTCTCTCTTGTCTTCAGTACTTGCAGAAAGTATGGTGGGTGTGTAGGCTAATACGGCACACATGTGCCGGAGAGGAGCATCTTGGAAGGAGATTTAGAAGACCGGGGAGTTTTGTTTTCTTCCTTTTCAGTCCCTACCACTAACTATATTTGCCATATAAACAAGAATTTGTTATTTTTGAATGAGGAAAAATGATTTAGACATTCAGATAAGGGAAACTTCACAAATCTCGTTTTTCATTTCTATGATCCAATTGATGAAACAATTGTATTCTAAAGAGTAATGCTCTGTACTTTGATTACATTGTCTTCATTTAGTTTTTCATCCTTGCAAGACCTCAGCACAGCAGAGCATAAAGGTTTAACACAGGAAGAAGCTTCAGCCTATTTACAACTTAAAAATAAGTAAAATTTAATGTTTGCAATCAATAGGTTTTGAAGTCATAATTATCAAATATGTATATATTTGATATTCTGAAATTATCAAATATGTGTATATTAGGTTGTTCTAGAGATGTTTGATCTCAGAAAATCTTAAAATGATACTGATTGGATTGCAGCTTAAGAAGTCAAAGGAATATAGTGAAGGGACATTTAATACATGACACTGATAGTTCAACCAACTATTTGTCTTTGAAATTTGGGGGCTTTTACTAATACAAAGATAAAATATGTGAATCATATTTTATTTTTGTACCATAGGATAAACATGTACTTTTTATTAAATTTAAGGATTTTTTTAAATCATTAAACCATAATCACACTGGAAATTTATATGGTGATATACCATCAGAAAATTACAATCTACCATCTGTCTATCATCTATCTATCTATCTACCTAGTAAATAAACAAGCATACAATCCCAACAGATTTTAGAGAAGAACCATTTAAGGACCAGGTTTTCATTCTTGCTTTGCCATTAACTAGCTGTCTGATTAGCTGGTCGATTTCAAGTGAACTAACCTATATGTTTTACTTTTCTTTCCAATTATAAGGGAAGAGGGTACCTTAAAATTAGGACTCTCATCATTGATCCTAGCTGTAATTTAGATTTTATTACTCTATAAGGGTATGGCAGAGTGGGGATTAAACAGAAGCCTAAAATCTCCATGAAAATAGAATGCATCAGATTGGTTAATGAAGAATAAATGTAAGATTTTTAGTAAATTTTTCCTTAACAGCAGTATGGAAGGAAAGGTCAAGAGCATAGAAAATAATGATAGGATTAGCAAGGATCTGGCCAAGAGTTGAAGGGAAAGAGAACATTGTGCACAGATGTTACCAATAATTCTTAAAGGCATATCAGCTAGAGGATTCCTTGGAGCCAATGGACTTTATTTTCTAACACTTGTGGTGACTTATTGCCTCTTGAGAGTGGACAGTCTAAATGTGTGTGACTTCCAGGAGAGGACAATGAAGGACAGTATACCATAACTCTGCTACTTCACATTGGCATAACCCTTGGAGTTTACAAAGTATGTTCCCCATATCAGTCTACTGGTTTTTCCAATATCCAACTTTATGGCTGTGGCAGGGAAAGAGTACAGTGATTAAACATTTAGACTTTATAGAGTCCAGAGTTCAAATCCCAGATCTGTCTTTCTTAGTTGTGTTGACTTTGGACAGTTCATTCTTTTAACAAATATGTGTTGAATCTGTTATACTACACACTGAGAATATGGGAGACAGGAAAATAAAGTAAATGATGATTTTAGATTGTGATAAATGCTCTGAGGAAAATAAAATAGGGTAATGAAATAGAGATTAATGGGGCTAGAGCTAAACGGGACTGGGTTTTAGGAAAAACTACTCCAAGAAAGTGACAGTTTTTTTGTATTTTTTTTCCAAATACAATTGATATCCAACATTATTTTATATTAGTTTCAGGTGTACAGCATACGATCTCACTTATATATAGAATCTAAATTACAAAATAAATGAACAAACAAAACAGAAACAGACTCATAGACATAAGAGAACAAACTGATGGTTGCCAGATGGGAGGGGGTGAAAAAGGGGAAGGGATTAAGAAGTACAAATTGGTTGTTGCCAAATAGTCACAGGGAGAGTGGCATTTGAGCTAATACTTGAATGAGGAGAAGGAGTCAACTATATAAAAATCTGCTGGAAGAGTACTCCCATCAGAAGAGACAGCACACGCAGAAACCCCACGGTGGGAAAGGGCTACCTGCTCCAGTTCAGCCAGTGGCCCTGTGTGCTGTGAAAGAGGGGGCAAGTAGTGTATGATGAAATAAAAAAGAGGTAATTTGTGCCCGATCTTATGTGAGACTTACAGGACATAAGGAGACATTGAGATTTTTTTTCCCTCAATGCAGTTAAGCCACTGGAGTGTTTTCTGCAAAAGGCATAACATTGTTTATTTTACATGATCAGCCTTGCTACCCTAATAAAGTGGACTGAAGAATAGTGAGAGTAGAAGCAAAAAATCTAGTTATGAGATTATTTTAGTTGTCTAGCCCCAGCTTTTTTTATTTGTAAATTGGAAATAATAATAGGTATATCACAGAGTAATTTGAAGAATTAAAAGATAAATTGGAAAATACACAGTTCTGGCAAATAGCATTCAATAAATAGGTGTTGCTATTTTTCCCCATTTACACACTAGAAAGATGTTCTCTTAGAAGTTAAATGAATAGGTAATGGTCAAACAGCCAATATCTATGGCCAGTAAGAACCTGAATCCAAGATTTAGAATTCCAAAACTCATGTCAGTCTACATTCACATTATCAGAAAAATAAAACTTGAACTCATATTTCAATTTGACAAATGTTTCTCAGACATATAATGTGCCAGACACTATGCTAGGGCTTGAGGACAGCAAGGCCTCTTCTAAGAAGCTCAAGGTTTAGCAGGAGCAACCAATATGAACGAGGACAATTTTTAACTGAAATGACATACATAGCTATAAATATATGTCACTCACAGAGAGGATCTCACGTAAGAAAAGATGTCTAGGCTGGGTTTTGAGGTGTAATGAATGGTTACCAAACAGATGGAAAAACAGCAAGAGCAGCATCAGAGACATCATGGAATGAGAAGCAGCTTGTCATGCATGACAAACTCTGACTGATTTCAAGGAATTGGTATAAAGCGTATGTGGGGGGAGGAAGACAAGTTGAGGGTTGGGAAAAATGATCAGGGGTGCAATAATTACTGACAGGAATAATAACATGGTTAAAAGTGGAAACCACTTCTATAAATTGGATGTGAATAGGATATCTGGACTATCAGGCAGGATGGAACAATGGTGACATTAAGTGACTATCAGTACATGGCACTTAAACATATTGCTTGACTCAAATTGCCTTATATGAAACTGATAGCACCTCTGTGAGTACTCAGAGCACAGAGTTTACATATATAGAAACTGAAGCTCTGCTGGGTTAGGTGTCTTGCCCAAGGTCACTCAAATGGCAAGTTCCTTCTGTCAACTACATTGTCCATGAGGCTTGTGTAATAGGGAAGACTGTTGAGACAGTATCAGAGGCAGAATATAGTGGAAGAGTTAGATGACAAGGACAATGAAAGAATGGATGATGGAAATTTTAAAGAGAAGACGAGAAATGAACATCTGTCTGGATATAGACCAACTTGGGAGAATTGGGAAGAAAATGACATAGTGACTTGAGATCCGGGACCCAAAGATTTTTGGAAGTAAGGAAAGGAGGGAGGGAGGAAAGATGGGAAAAAAACAAGCAAAAAAAAAAAAAAAAGGGAGCAGGAAAAGGGAAGAAGAGAATGCCAAAAGGAGAAGGAATGATAAGCTGGCTGATAGGCTACGGAGCAGATTGTGACTGCAGCCTGCAAATGAATACGCCAGGGGAACGTGACCCTGTGAATGAAAATTGTGCTTTGGAGCTAGAGAAGATGGGAGGAAACTTTCCTCTCCCCATTGTGTCAGTACCTTTGTTCTGTCTCAACATGACCATACAAGTATTTTCTGAACTTCAAAAATAAAGACATAACCTGATAAAGGAATTTTCTACCACTTCCAAGTGGGAAAAAATCATAATCTAGGAGTGTAGTGAATTGGCATTTTTAGAAATTTTCCATGATATATGACTGCAGTAAGAGAGAATATTAGAAATCAGAAAGATCTCAGAAATTCTAGAGCATGTGCAAGTAATAATAAAAATGAACCCTTTTTGAGTGCCAAGCATTGTTCTAAGGGCTTAAGTCATTTAATCCTCTCAACAACCACAACTGTAAGAAGTAGATTCTTTTATTATCTGCACTTCTTGGATAAGGCATCTGTGGTATAATGTGGTTGAAAAACTTCTCAGGGTCACACAAATAGCAATGGCAGAGCTGGGCCTGAGTTTATTTATTTTTAAAATTTATTGTGGTGACAGTGATTAGTAAAATTACATAGGTTTCAAGTGTACGATTCTATATAACATATTATCTATATATTGCATTGTGTATTCGCAACCCCCAGTCTTTCCATCATTGTATACTTGTATTTGACTTCCTTTACGCCCCCCCATGCCACCCCCTCCCCATTTACCCTCTGGTAACCAGACCCAAGTTTTGTTGTTTCTGACTACCATGCAAAATTCCCAAAGGGCTTGATTACATTTTGTCTCCTCTTTGAAGGTGAGTTATCTCAAAGGGTTTTGGAATGGAATGTTCTGCTGTTAATGTACATCAACAAGTTTAATTCATCATTTAAAATATTTGTATAAAGGTAAGTAAAACATTATGAACTATTGGATAATTTAGGCAAAGTGCTTTGAGATCTTCATAGGAAGCTGACATGAATTGTTCTCTCTCTTTCAAAATGAAAAATACCTTGCCAAACAAAGGTGAAAAGTCCCAAGTCAAACACTAAAGTAGGTAGTATTTCTTTCTCTGTTGCTTTATGAAATATTGGCAGGCAGACATATTTCTCAACCCTAGAAGACATAAATCTTTCAGAGGGAAGCCAAATTTCTTTGGTTTGGCTGCCAAATTATGACTTCAGCCTTGAAACTCATCTCAGAAAACTGTAAACACCCTTTTCCTCCCCTGTGTTTAATTTTAAGCATATCTTCCCTTCCTGAAGACCATCTTTCTTCCTTTTGGGTGACTGTCTCTCACCCCTTTCTTATCCTGCATACCAACCTGTGTGTGCTGACCTGCTGAGAGACAGGCTTCCCGGGGCCTCATTTAAGCCCTCTGCATTCTCACCTCATGCTCACTCCCCTCTGTCCTTTCCTCCACTTTCATATTTTTTTCTTTTTACTTACAGTTCTTGGCTTTCAATTCACATTCCACTGAGGGTTGATAATTTTGCTGTGGAGGTTTTTTCCTTGGAACTGCTGCTGTCTCCCTTACTGTGGTGACCCTTGGCTTATCCTTTGTGCCTATGGGGCAAAAGGATTCAGAGGTTTATTTTAAAATGGTTTTAGCTAGCTTTTCTAGTCACCAAAGACTAATTGAATAGGTCAACCCATGAGCAATTAAGTCTACATAAATATGCAAACATATCTCCAACTATATGTGCTTCAGAGTGAAAGGAATTAACATGCCTGAGAATGAAGAGGGGATGGTGTTCACTCTCCAGAAATTCATATCAGCATGACATCTTCTGGGTGGTCACATAAAGGAGGTATCAGGGTGTAGAGTCTTAAGCACTGGACTGGGTGATAGTAGAGTAGATTAGGTAATAGTCCAAGTTCTGACATAAGACAAACCAGTTTTGGGACGCTGGGAAGAAAGTCACCTTGTCACCACTCTGAGTATCAGTTTTTTCATACTTGAAGCACTGGACTAATTAGATTGTAAACCTGGATAAATCTTGGCATCACTTGGAAAGTTTTGGATGACAGAAGGAAAATAGATGTTAAGGCTTCTACGCAGACATACTTAATTAGAATCCTTGGGAGTAGAGCACTGAAATCTGAATATATGATTTGATGTAGGCACCCCAACCTAGATTTGAGGACAAGTGTTAGGGGACACTTTGATTCATTGAAGTCTTATGTCCATCTTCTATGAGCACTTCCCAGGCAGGGTAAAGAATAACAACACCAGCTGCTATCCATCAGAAGATGCTTCAGAAAGGGATAGAGCTGAGCTGAGCAGCAGAGGGCAAAAGAGCTGTATTTGCTGCTTTGGACTTGTTTATCAGTTGCTTGGATATTCACAGGTTCTAGAAGTAGAGCAACAATTTCTTCTTCTATGAAATTTTTCTATCTCGATTTATTGAAATCACAGTTACCTACAAAGTTGTGCCTAAAAGTAGGCACCTTATCAAGCCGTGATCTGACCACTTCTGGTTATATCTTAGGGTACTGGTCATAACCCTGTCATAAAGATTATATTGTTGGTCTCTGGAGTCTTATTGATATACAAAGGTGCAAGGAGAGGAACTACTTAAAACTGCAGTTCATAAGAACCAGGCGAGAAAAGGCCTTACAGGATTTAGGCATTTATTGGGCTTATTTTGTTTTTGCTACCAACCATCTTTTTTAGGGGGGAGGGGTAAACACATTGATTTCCTTAACGGTAATTATCTCTTTGATTCTTGTATTATTACCCCAATTTAATTATTAGCTCCTTTTCTTTTACCCCTTTCTCTATCTATTCCTGTTGTCAATGGATTTTGCTCCCATTCCTACAAAAAGCAGAGTGTACTTTCTTACCATTTGACTCTGAGGTTGGTCATATGACTTGCTTTAGCTAATGGGATGTTAGGAGATGTGATATAAGCAGAGACTTCAACTCTGCTTATATGATGGGGATTGCACTCCTATACCTTGCCTTGGGGAGAGCCTCCCTAATGTAGCTGCTTTCCCTTACCTGGGCCCTGGAAGAAACATGTGTGAAGCATACCTTTGCCACTTGACCCACATCTTAAAGCAGAGCCATACAGTTTAAATCAGCTTATCCTCCACCTGTCTGCAGGTGCCTAAGGAAATAAAGGAGTATGATTTGTAGCCATGGAGTTTCGGAGTGGTTTGCTACACTGCCATATCTGACTGATTCAGTATGTCAGTCAAGATGTTCTGCTTTTCCATCGTCAATGGATAGAAGGTGACCCAATCAACTAATTAGATCTCTTCCCCAGAATCACAGACCCCTGATGAAGAGTTGCTTCATTAGCTCCTGATACATATAGACCATGCGAGCTTCCCTAGTACCTATACTTGTCTTGCTGGCTCATCAGTTCCTCGAGTTTGCAGTTTTTCATATCCTTCTAATGGGATTTTCTTATTATTATGATACTTCCTTATATTATCCCTTATGTTTATAATCTAATTAGTTCTTTTTTTTTTTATGTTAGGGTCTTTTCTATTGCTTTTAACCAAAAAACTAAACTGTTACTGTGGGACTCAACAGAGCAAAGGAAAGCATGTCAGAAGCAAACTTGACCAAACTCACAATGTGGTGTGTGCGTGTGGGTCTTCCTCTCACATTAAACCTACATTTGTCATGAAAAAGAGAGAGAAAATCCATGATTGTTTTATTCTTGTAAGTTGTTATTAATGAATAGATCCACTGAGGTAAAAATATTCTGAATTTGTTATGTAGTATGTAGAATTTCAGAAGACAACAACAACAACATCTCAGTAGCCTACTTAGAAGCAAGTATGATAGAAAAAATAAATGACTGCTACAATAACGTCCCAGCTAAAAGTGAGCAGGACAATTCCTATCTTTAAATCTTGTTGGCTGCCTGAGATGAGGAAAGTTCTGAATGACACCTGAAATCATGCTTCACCTTTGTTAATATTAGAAAACAAATTATTATTCCTTTAGGTTATAGTTTCCCTTTTTTGCAATAGCCTCATTGATGAAGTAATGTTTCATTTAAAAATAGTCATACCTATAGGGCAGGGGGTAATTTGAATCTTCTAGTGTATTCAAATTTTATTATGCTTATGAATAGACCAGTCATTAAGCACTGATAGTTCAGAGATTTCTGTGTATCATCATGGATATTACATAACTTTCTAGACCGTCAAATATGTGACATAAAAATGTGTAGGAATGTAACCTCTGACAGATGTTAAACACCCTTTTCATTAGAACCATGAATCTTTGTTTCCATGTATCTTGAAAGAAGATGGCCCAAGATCTTTGACATAAATATACACCAGAAAATAAATCTATCACAATTAAAAGGTGACTCAAAGGAAGTCAGTTTCCAGAAGGAAAAAAAAATAGAAGCAGCTGCCAGACTCCATGCCACTCTCATAAATTGTTATACAGTTGTCACCACCTCCAGCAATGATGTTTGGCCAAACCAAAGACCAAGGTATTCCTGGGATGATATGCTAAGTTCCTCATCCAGGCAACTCTGTATATCTTATGCATTCCAAAAGCAAGGAAAATTGGTTCCTCTCCAAGGACAAAGAGTTGGTGGAAAAGGGACATTTTTAAGGGCATGTGTCTCCTGCAGAAATCTAGGCAGAGGTAGTATCCCTGAGCATTCTTCACCTTTCCAACAGATTCTCTGGGATTGTGTTGATAGCTTATCTTTAGAACACAGAGATAGTGTCCAGGATACACAAACGCAATGCATTAAGAAACCATTGCTCCAATGAGAAAGTGGAAAATGTGGTAACAGAATGAGGAAAGTTTGTTCAGAATCCAAAAGTTTGCTTTTACTCCACAGACTCTGTCTAAAAATATTTTAAACTATGTTCTCAAGCAACCACTAGGACATTTTTTTTTTTGCTTTCTCTTGTTTTCTGGACCAGTTGTTAATTTCTGATCTAGCAGAGATCACTGAGTTCCTATAATTTGAATCAAAGCTCCTTAGTGAATATTCTTATTACATTGTGAAGCTTGCTATGAGAGGTAATTTCCATTTCACTTACAAATAAGTGTGCAGCAATGGACGGATTCTACAGACACCCTGGAACCATGCCAATTTAAGCTACCTCAATGAACAAATCTTTATTAAATGTATTATCTATTATGAAACAGGCACTGCACTAGAAAACAGGAATCACTAGATGCATAAAATATTATCCCTGCCTCAAGGCCCTCGGAGTCTACTGAGGAGGAATTCTAGAGTTTAAACTTAATAAACAATCAGATTGTTTTCAATTCTAAAAATAGAGACTAGAGAAGGCTCCTGACTCATATACCAACTGGTTTCTTAGAAGTATTAAAATGTTAGAATAGCTTTGAGCATAGTTTTAAGATTCACAATAAGCTGGACTTGCACCTGAACTCCACCACTCACAACCTATGTGACTTGGCATGTCAGGTAGTTACTGTGAACTTCAATTTCATGTACTTTAAAGTAGGAACAAAAATCATAGCTGCCTCATAGGTTTTTGAGAATTGATGGCGGTCATACATATAAGAAACCTAGCACAGTGCCTGGCAAAGAGTAAGCTTAAATTATAAATTATTTCTAAGTTTCAGGCTGTGCTACATGCATGGGCATGTCAAGGTGAATAAATTACTTCCATTGTCATTAAGGATCACACAATGTAGTGTGAGAAAACCTCCTTCTGTTGGTAGCTCCACTCAGAGATTCCACTGTTCTTTCCTTTAACAACACGTTGAGTTCTCTTTCTTGGCCCTCTCATAATCATTTCATTTATTTTTTTTAGGAAACTCATGAAAACATTTAGGATAGGATAGATAATTGTAATGGTCCCATAATCAGCTGGGATGAGACAGGGGAAGGATAAAAGAGTAATTACTGAATTTTCTCTTTCGCTTTAAGAATTTACATTTGGTTGTTTCTTTACATTAGTAGTGGGGTATAGCATACATATCATAAAGTATACAAATTTTCATGTACAGCTCAATAAATTTTACTTCTGTTAACCAGTTGTGAACCACCTGTTAATTTGTTAACCACTATGCAGACCAAATTTACCAACACCCAGAAGCCTATCACATGCGCCCTCCCAATTATTACTTTCTCACCAAATGTAACTACTATTTTGACTTCTACCACTGTATGTTAGTTTTGCCGGTTTTGGAACTTTATGTAAAAAGAATAAAAATTATAGACTCGTTTTACTCTGTTCTATCATACCTATTTACTCTATTCAATATCATACCTGTGATATTCCTCCATGTTACATGGAACAGCAATTAATTTTTTTCATTACTACTAGGATTCCATTGCACAATATGGCACAATTTATTCATTTTATCGGTACTAAACATTTAAATTAATTTTTATTTTTTATTATGTTGGATAATATTGCTATGAACATTCTCACACATGTCATTTGGTGCATATGTGTATGTCATTCTGTTGGCACTAAAGTATAGAATTGTTGGGTCCTATGGTCATGTGTCATACTGCCAAATAGACTTGCAAAGTGATTTCAGAAGTCTACACTCTTATTAGCAGAGAATGAGAATTTCTATTGCTTTGTATTCTCATCTACACTTGGTTTTGCTTTTTTTTCCCTTTATATTTTAACCATTCTAGTGGGTATGTAATGATAATACATTGTAGTTTTAATTTGCAATATTCTGGTGACTAATGTTGATCTCCCTTTTATTTGCTTATTACCAATTTATGAAATGATGGTTCAAGTCTCTTGGCTTTTTAAAGTTTTCTGTTTTTTCTTGTTAATTTTCTTATTGTTGGCTCTATTATTGTAAATATATTCTATTATGTGACTTACATTTTTGCTTTCTTAATTGTATCTGTTAATGAACAGAAGTTCTTACATTTAATGAAAAAATTTTATCAATCTTGTCACTATGGTTTCTGTGTCCTCTAAAAAGTTTTTCTTATATGTACTATGATCATGAAGATTTTTGTATATTATCTTTTGAATTTTATCATTTTATGTTTTACATTTAAGTCTTTGGACCACTGGAAAGTGGTTTTATGTATAGTGTAAAGTATGCGATAACAGTTCTTTTTAAAAAAAATCTTTATAGATATTCAGTAGATCCAATGCCATTGACTCAAAAGAGTGTTCTTTCCTCACTGCACTGCAATGATAAATTAGACGACTGTAAACGTATGGTTCTCTCTCTGGTTCCTTTCTATTCATTTGTCTGTTCTGACACCACACTGTTTTAATCACTTTCACTTTGTAATACTTGATATTTGGGAGTGTAAGTATTCGCACTTTGTTTTCATTCTGCAAAAATTGTTTGAAAATCAGTAGTATACCAGTTTCTATCCGCTCTTCCATTGAGATTGTTTGCATGTTAATTGTAATTGATTGAATCTATAGAATAAACATTCTTCAATTTGAATCTTCCCATCTATGAACGTATTACCTCCATTTGTGTAGGCTTCTTTAATTTCATAATAATATTTTCTAGGCTGTTTAGAGGTCTTATACAGCTTTCTTCATATATTATTTTTCTTAAAAAATTTATGTTTTTCTGTTAGAGTAAATGATATCATTTTAAAATTTTATTTTAAAATTATTTTATTAGTTTTAGTGTGTAGAAATACAATTGATTTTTGTATATTCATCTTGAGCCAATTACCGTAATACATTCATTTATTAATTTCATCTTTTTTTGGGGGGGGAGGGGTAGCTCCCTGGCTGGGGATCGAACCCAGGCTGTAGTGTTGAGAGCTCCAAAGCCCAGCCACTACACTACCAGGGAATCCCCTCATTTATTAATTTCAGAACTTTATATATAGATCATTTTGAAAGGATATTTTTCTGAGCATAATTATGCTATCTACAAATAATGACAATTTTATTTTTACATTTCTGCTTTTTATATCTTTTGTTACTTTTTCTTATTACACTGGGTAAAACCTCCAGTATTATACTGAATAGAAGATGTAAAAGCAGGACATGCTACATAATTCCCATTCTCAGGAGGAAAGTTTTAGTTATTTCACCACTAAATATTATTTTTGTTGTAGATTTTGTAAATATTCTTTGTCAGATTAAAAATACCAAAGATTTTTGTCTTAAAATGTTGTTAAATAGTACCAATTAAAAAAAAATGTGTTGTTATGGTCATGCTGGACATTTTTTCTTTTCTCTTTTCATGTGGTGAATAACATTGATTTATTTTGTTTTTTTTTATAGTTAAACCGATTTTGTGTTGCTGGAATAAAGCTTACTTGGACACAATGTATTACTCTTTTATATTCCTGGGTAGAATTTACCAATATTTTGTTTGAAAAAATTTGCACCTATTTTAATGAAACAAGTTGACCCTTATAACACAGAAATTCTTACAATGTCCTCTGATGTTAAAGTTATGCTAGCCTCATAAAATGAATTAAAGCAATTATGGAGAAAAATTTATAGGTAAAAATGAATATATTAGAAAATAAAAACTCCTGAAGATCCAAGATCTTAGGCAACCATCTAAGAAGCTATAATATAAACACCAATTAAAGTAAAAGAAATAGAAGAAATAAAACATTTCAAGAGATGTTGTTAATGAAATGAAAATATACAGTAAAGAAAAATAAAAATATCCCAAGTTTAGTTTTTAAAAATATTAATAAAATTGATAGAACCCTAGAAAGAATGATAGAAAAAAATGGGAAAAAGTTATAAATTATCAATGGCATGTAAATAAAAAAAGATATTCTTTCAAAGTACACTTTAAGAAACAATAACAGTATAATTTTAAATGTTATGCTAATATTTTAAAAATTTAGAAGAAATGGACAAATTGCTTTTTAAAAATTCACTATCAAAATTGACAGAAGGAAAAGAAAATCGTATTTTTCTTATGTCTATAATGAATTGAATATAAATTTAAAGCTTTCTCACAAAGAATATTTCATGCCTCAATAGATCCTTTGGTAAGTTCTTACAAATATATTTATGAAAGAAATCATACTATTGACAATTCAATCATTACTTTAATGTTCTTTTGAAGGTAACATGCATTTTTATTCTATGGATACTTTTAAGATTTTCCCTATGTCTTTCTGCAAATTTACCATGATGTGTGTAGGAACGATGTCCTTTGATTTTGCCCTGCTTTCGATTTATAGGTATTTTTGAATCAGTGGGACTTTCAACAATTTGGGGTGATTCTAGCCTATGATTTTTAATAAAACCTTCTCTCCCATTCTGTCTTATTTCTCTTTCTGGATTCCAATTATACTAAAGTTCAGTCTTTTTACTGTGTTCCAGTTATCTCCTATGGTTTTTAAAGCATTTTTCTTCTCTCCTTCTCTTTGTCTCAATCTACATAGTTTCTATTAACCTATCTTCTAGTCAATCCTTTTTATATTTGTCTAATCTGCTGTTAAATGCATTAATTAGAAAAATTTCTATTTCATTATTGTGACAGTTTTTTTCCATTTACTGTGAAATCATCTACCCTTCCTCATTCCACCTTTTAAAAATACATTAGTCATAATTATCTTAAAGTTTATTTATGTTAGTTCTAACAGCTGGAACATGCATAAATATTTTTCTATATTTTCATAGATTTGGTTATATTTGTGGCATGGGTGGTAATTTTTCCGTATTAAATGTATTTATTTATTTTATTTTTAGTAAATGTATTGGGGTGACATTGGTTAGTAAAATTTTACAGGTTTCAAATGTACACATCATCTATATGCTGCATTGTTGCTCACAAGCCAGAGTCAGGTCTCTTTTGCATGCTAAATGATGTGTAATTAAGAGAAGATCTAGGTTTCATCTCTCAGGCATCTAGAATACAGGAATATCAAATTCATTCAGGAAAGACTTGTCCATTTCTGGCTTGTTGTTACTCTGAAGGAGTAGGCCTTTGTGATTCTCCATTACAATTCAAGAGTGTTTATTAGGGTCCTTCCTCTTTAAAAAATCCTGAAGCTGTGATAATCTCTGCTTAGTACAGTCATACCTCTTTTTTTTTTTGTTAAATTTATTGGGGTGGCATCGGTTAGTAAAAGTTACATAGCTCTTTTTATTGTGCTTCACTTTATTGTGCTATAAAGATGCTATGTTTTTATCAACATCAAGGCAAGATGCTCTATCTGCAAAAAGATTATCACTCACCAAAGGCTCAAATCATGGTTAGTATTTTTAGCAATAAAGTATTTTTAATTAAGATGTGCACATTGTTTTTTTAAACATCATACTATAGCATAGTGCAAGGTAAGTTTTATATGACTTGGAAACCCAAGAGAGTTGATGTGTCTCATTTTTTTTTAAATAACTGCTTTATTGTGGTGGTCTGAAACTGAACCTGCAACAACTCCAAAGTATGCCTGTAGTTGCTGTCCACTTATTTTCTCAGCATCTTGTTCTCTGCTCTCGGACAGTGGTCACAAAATGCCTTGAGGAGAAATTGTCTGTACATGTAGGTCTATGGTTTGCTTCTGTCTAGAATCTTAGCCCTTCATGCCTTGGCTATTTTGATTGTTCTTCAGTGCCTTTAAAAACAATTTTTGTTTTTGTAGTTGTTTCGTATTCAACTTTGAAAGTTCTTCTTATGGAACAGTTACTCTGATCCCAACTATTCTTTTTAATTTTTTGTTTGTTTGTTTTCTTTTTTCTTTTTAGACTTACTGGGGTGACACTGGTTAACAAGAATTATATAGGCCAACTATTCCATCATCATAACTGAATTAATTTTTTATATTAATTCATTTAGACAAAACAATATGAGGAAATGAGGGAAGCTATAATGAGATTTATTTTCCAAATGAAGAAATGAAAATTCAGAAGTATTAACAATTCTCCCAGATTGTCACTAAGCTGCAGTGCCAAGTCAGTTCTAGAATCCTTGTCGTCAGTGCCTAGTCATCTGTACTTTATGCCATACTAATGTTTATCAAATTTTGATCATTGATAGATCACTTGTGTTTTGGAGTAACTGTGATCGTTGATTTTTTTCTAAAATATTATTGTCCTAATTTAAATAACAAAATAAAGCATGATATAAAATATAATTATTATTAGTATATCACTTCTTATCAAAGATTGAGATGGTTTTGTTTGGCATCCTCCATAAAGATAAAAATTACTTTATTAGTTCTAATCACAGCTTCTGAATCCAGTTTTCTTTTTTCAGTATTTATGCCAACTACAATACATTATCCTTTTGCAACATTAAGATCATTGAAATATTAGAATTTGTTAGGAGACTCTACCAGATAATTTGAGATATTTCTGTTGTACATTGAACCCAAAATTATGGGGAGAATTCAGTGAAAATAACATTCAGCTGTCTTTCACCAGGTCAGTGAGCAGAATGTAAACAAAAGCTGGAGGCGTCAAAGTTTCAAGTTAGAAGATACAATAAGTAAATTATTACCACTATCCTTTAGTTATATTAACATCTGGAAGGTATTTGTTTATATTCTGTTTATTATTTGAGTATAATTTTCAAATGTAGTCAATTAATCATTAACTTATTTCTCTAAACAAGGAAACAAATTATCAAGTGTTGAGAAAATATCAAAATTGCAGGTATTTCTGGTGTGATATAGATCAGTTTTTGTGATAATAATAGAATGTTATAGTAACTAATATTAAAAGTAATGGCATCTTAGCATTAAAACAATAGTTTCAAGCTATTAGAGAATATATTAAATCACATTACTTGAATGAACCATTTCAAATAATAGAAAAGATCTTTACTATTATTAATTTCATAAAGATATTTTTTATTTCATTTAAAATCTCAGTGATTTCTCTACATAATTCCCACATTGAAACAAATGTTAAAACCAGGGTCCTTGTGCACATCTAGAAGCTTAGACAAATTAAAAAGCCTGACAATACCAAGTGTTGGTGTAGATATAGAGCAAGAAACTCTCATATAGAGCTGATGTGAGTGAAAACTGTTTCAACCACTTTAGAAAAGTATCATTCTTACCCATACAAACCTGTGACAAAACACTATCTTATAACTAAATGATACCGAACAATTACATTCCTGGGTATATACTGAGAGGAATGCATTCACATGTGTGGCAGAAAATATATTAAAGAAAGTTCATGGCAGTAATTTTTACAATAGTCAATAACAACTCGTAATATCAGTCAGAAAGTAAGAACTTGTTCATGTATTTTTTTCATGTATTTTTTCATGTATAAGATGTCCCCATGTTTAAATGACCCTTACTTTTCTAACCCAGTATTAAGAAATCAATATCAACTGGTGACTCCCAGGTATAAGACTATCCCCAATTTTGTGGTCTAACAATTTTAGACAAAAAAGTATCATCTTATACATGGAAAAATAGAGTAAATTGTGGTTGTTAATATAATGGAAATCTGTGCCACAATTATAGTTGTATATAGCTCTAATTGTGAATTCTTATACTACAGTTAAACTAGAGCTATGTATAACTTAATTGAATCTTACAAATATTGTTTATTGAAAGAACTGACTCTGCATGGTGAACACACATGCAATACATAAAGGATGTATTATAGAAATCTATACTTGAAACCTATATAATTTTACTAACCAATGTCATCCCAATAAATTTAATAAAAAATAAAGAAATTAAAAAATGATAAATTTATACAAAATTTAAAACAAGTCAATATTAGCCATTTTATTATAGGCTATATCCAAAAACAACAAAAGTACTGAGAATATTAAGGAAGATATTATCATACAAATCAATATAGTATTTTTTAATCTAATAGAAATAAAGGCAATGGGATTGAAGAGAGATACCCAGAGGCAGAAGAGTGCTTCTTTAGTATATACAAGATTCTACTTCTTTTCTTAGGTGAAGGTTAAAGGGTGTTAACTTTTAATGATTCATTATATTGTACATTTTGGTTCTATGCACCTTTCTCTATGTGTGTTATATTTCACCATTTTAAACTTTACAAAAACTTCCTCTTGGAAGCCAACATAGTTTAGTGTGAAAAAGAGGAATGTCATTTTTCAGACTATGCTAGAAAGACATATACCACCATTGATTATAACTACAGATTTCTGTAATTCTTCCAACACAGAATCAAAATTAGGAGCCAAATTGTTGATCAACAGCCATTTTAATAGCAAAGTCAGTAGATTGGTAGTTTGTCCTGGTCTTCTGTTGTGCAGCGATCCTTTTCTTTGCTAGGCACATGCCTGATGCCTTGTTAAAAATAGTACTAGCACTCTTTTCCCAAAGTACATCATGTTTCAGAAAAACACAGTGACAAGCTAAGAATTTCTTCTAGCATAGATTTTGAATAATTAGCAGAATAATAAAAAATCATGAATTTGTCTCCTCTACGCACATGTCACATATTAGCCAAGATCTGATTGATACCTTATACATCAGTGGTTTTGCCAACTGAAAAATAAAATTTCTCCTCGACCACACATATTATATGCCACTAATGTCCCATGATATGCACTGTTGTATGATGAGGTAATTTTGCCAATACTTAGTAAACTTTCATTTTGAGCTCATTATTTGTTATTAACTTTGCAGTTAGTTTTAATAGCTACATTGGAAATATATGACTTGCACCTCTACATGCTCTTTGCAACAAGAAATGTAACTTCTGAGTTATGTCTCTAGTTTTGTTATCCCCAGTTTCTTTAGCAATAAAATCCAGCAATTTTTTTAAATTCATTTTTATTGTTAGACTTATTGGGGTGACATCTGTTAGCAAGGATTACATAGGTTTCAGGCATACAGTTCTACAGTGCATTGTCAACTTGTTGTATAATCCAGCAATTTAAAACAGGAAAATATTTGTATAGGAAAAAAATCATTTTTTTTAAAATAAAAAAGGTACATAGTATTTACATTCAAAACCTTGGTGCTTTCACACCACAACTTAACCAAGTTTTGTAAAAAGTAATCTACTACACTCTAGGGTCATAATAATTGGTAATCTTCTTAAATACAAGCTTCTATTGCTTATTTTTGGATTTCCTACTTTTGCATTTTATATCTGGCTGCTGCTAGCTTCTTTTGCCTTGTCTCAGTACATACATCGTCACATTCTATAGCCACTGCTCACTAAAGATGATTACTGTGACTTTTTGTATTTCTATCACTACTTTTATCACTATATTTATGCTTGCATACACTACTATTGTATGTGATTATTTCTTTACTAAAATTAGAAATGTAATAATAAATACCAACAGTAACAATTTTTAAAAAAGACAAATACAAGCAATAACCTGCTAATAATGTAAAAATTAATTAACTGAAATGATTGTATTTAAGCCAAGCCCTGATCATCAGCATCCTTGTAATAGGTGGGCTACCTTTAGGATGTTAGTGACTATTAAGAATATAGCAGATCCCTGTGACAATTATATTTAAACTTACATTTTAAATTTGTTAAATGTTTGTGAATAAGGTTTTTTAGATTTATTTTCACTCTGAAATTTCTAAACTATTTGCTGAAAAACCATCACAGGACACAAATGATTTACTGATTACATCTTGAGAAACAGTGTTCTGTCATGCTGTGATCTTCAAAACCAGGAAGACCAAAACCAAAACTCTCAAAACCAAAATAGCCAATTTTAGGACTCAGAAAGTTTAGTTCCTTACAATTCAGTTCAAAGTGCGTAATTTCTTGACTTGCTTCGTGACAAATTAAAAAAACTATGTATCGTGGCTCTGTTTGCCCAAAACAATTATGAAGGATATAGATAGCATTTTCTAAGACTGAATTTTAGATCTCAGAGTCCCATCATATTTCCTGTTGCAGTCAGTCTTGGGGTTACAATCACCCTTTTACTAACAGTATTACTGCCAGACAAAGGACTTAGTGAAGGGAATTAGTAAAGGGAACCAGTTTCCCTAAAGGCTCTCTTCTCCAAAATGGGAGAGAATCATATGTGAAAAGTCAGAACTTACTTCATGAGCAAAGCTATCTGAGCAGGCCTGCCTGTGGGTGAGATCCAGACACCAAGCCTTGTTTTCCCCAAGTTTCTGAATTTTTTTCAATTTTACCACATTACCTTTAACAAATTAAAGATTATTTGGGATTAATTTGCATGCTTCCTTAAAATGCAAGTAGTCTGAGATGCATATGAGGTTATTCACACCTCAGCACAAATTATTTTGAGCCATAGGCATTCCTCCTAATGATGTCAGTGTATTTTGATTAAAATGAGTGAAGGGCTATACATATTTGGTTCCATACCCAAGACAGCAGGAAAGGAGGGCTTCACAATAAAAAAATTTAAAAAAAATAAAAAATTCAAGAGACTCATGAAACAAGAGGACCTGAAAAGTGATTACAAGAAAATGAAAAAAATATTAGAGGTGAGTTTCTGGAAGAGAGTGCCAAACTAAGTTCGTCTCTTCCAAAATGTTGCTTGGATAACCCAAGCAGTAATGGCAAAAGAAAGTCTTTCTCCCTTCTCAATTTCATAACTCTTTGGTCTCACGCCCCCAGACTCTTACAGAAATGGGAGATGGGTTTGTATCTTAGCACACCAGGACTTTTTATCCTAATACTTTAAAAAATTTTAGGTTTCATCCTGGGTTAAAGAGTCTTTGTGAGAACCTATTTCCCATTTATGCCATCCCTTCTGCAAGAAAGCACAAACTGAATTTCAATCAACTAAATTATAAATACATATTTGAAACACAGTTCTTTTTTAAATAAAATACTCTCTACTTGCCAAAGTGACCAGCATCTCATTGCATCGCTTTTTTGCTCCTAACGATACATGGAAACAAGATAATCATACATTGCTATTGGGTGGGTGGGTGGGGTCATATAATGGAAAAGGATTGCCCGAGGAATGAAACTGTAGTTTTTCTAATTGGAAAACCCAAGTGACCTTATTCTCTAGGGATATCTTTTAGGGAATGATGAACAGATTTTGAAACCATATCCCAACCTATGAAAAAACAAACCAACCAACCAGTGGAGTGAATGAGGATATGGTTTCAAGATTTCACAAGAAACAATGGGGTTAAATCAATCAGTAAGCACTCTTACTGCAAGGAGATTAGCTCAATTAAGGAGAATGGAATGAACCAGCCTTGGGGGACTCTCTTGCTCATCATTAGCTCACAGAAGTTCTTGAAACTTTGTTTTCTGTTACTTTACTCTCAGCCCAAACTTCAACATATAACTATTTAAAGGTTTCTCCATATTGGATGTCTCTGCTCACTCCAGTGGTGCAGTATGGAAATTAGAGAAGCTGGCACAGTGGTTGTGTGGTTGTGACTGAGACCAGTTACAACAGTGAAGGTAATGCCTTGCCTCAGATTTATTACTTCCTGAAAGGTGTAATGCAGAATGCATGCCCTCCATACCCCTACCCTTTCCTTTAGAAAGGAAAACTAAAAAAAAAAAAAGACAAAGATAAAATTTTACATAAGTTTTTCAGTTTCTTGGAAAGTGTGTGTGTGTGTATGTGTGTGTGTGTGTGTGTGTGTGTGTGTGTGTGTATGTACGCATTTTGCCTAGCTTTGGTGATTTATTTGGAATTTTGTAGTTTATTCAAAAGTCTTTGTTAAAAGTGTACATAGAGACATGGGTGAATAAAACTGACCTCTCAATTTAGTTAACAAATTCCTACTGAATGTGCCTGTATTCTCCTAGGCAGTTGGATGTGTTAGGACTAAGCATCATTGCCAACAACTTGAACAATAACCTGGCATAACATCATGTATCTGTTGGACTAGCTGAGATCCAAATGACACAAAGGAAATTCGGCTGGCTGAAGCATGGGCCTTGCTATACAAAAATAAATTCTGCTGGAGGAAAACAAAAGGGAAACATTAAGACCTTCAGGACAGCCAGTTTTTCTGTGGGGACAGAGTAAAAATCTCAACTTACTAGTCAAGAGAGTTTTTTCCCCCCTGACAGGAAGGAAATGGTCTGCTGTCCCGTTGTATGAGGCATACAATGAGCTGAGTGGGAAAAGCATGGGCTCTCTTTGTCATGAATTACACTAACCAACCTCATTTAAATTAGGAAACCACAACTGAGAGGAATTAACTTATAACTGAGAGGGTCACCCCTGAGTGTGAAGGAATGATCTCTTCCACGAAGGTCTTGGTTTGGAAGACTCATGCAAACAGAAAGCATGGCCCACACTGTGGGTACTGTTTTGACTGATTTAAATGCAGTCATCGAAGTACAATGTCGTAACTTTCCCTCGACAAACAGGTTCTTTATGCCACTGTTTCAGTCAAGGGAGCCAAATAATACCTTTTTTATTGCATTATTTTTAGACATTGGATACATCTGGAAAAATATTCAAGCAGATAATTAGATTGCATTAGCAATGTGTCTGTTGTGGTTTCCCTGATCCCAGAGAAGGCAGCCCTTTATGAAGCACTTGGCTGCAGTCTCCATGAAATCCACTGTGTAAATTGGCCCACACTAAAGCATGTGGAAAACATTTTTTGGCTGAAACTCGAAACCATTCATGTGGCTTTGAGACTGGGAAGCTCGGGCTGCCAACATCAATAGAACTTTGTACTACAAACCCAAATGGTCATTTAGACATGTGTACTGCTATGCTCACAAATGCACTGAGGTCAAATATTTTTTAATCTTGGGAATTTTCCCTCTTTATACAGCCTCATATTTCATGCAGGAAATGAGACTGAATACAACAAACACAAATCATTGAGACTGACAGAGCATATTGGGTTCAAAACCCAAGCCTTGACTCTAATTGCTCTCCAAAGGCCCTTGGCCCAAGGTAACTGTTGATTTAGTTCAGCTGTTTTCAATCAGCACTGGAAGGTCTCGCTAAGACAAACTGGTGAGGCCGCCTTACATTTCTACCCAGGATCCCTTGGGTATAAGTATAACACAGTTAGCATTTTAAAAGATTGCATTTGTCTGTACGCTGCAGGCAGTAATTACAAGCAGGCAAATCTTTTGTGAAAGATGGTGTGACCTTCCTTATGGTGAAAGAGTGATGATGGCTTCTAGTGGACGAAAAATAATGTTTCCATTCAGAGTTCAGAGAGGAGGCCTACTTCTTTTTAAATGGTTGCCAAACTTGACAGCCAGTTTGTTGTTGTGTTGTGGTGAATATCAAAGTAATTTACTGCTTGAGGGGGCCAATTTCTTGGTATTACTTAACTGTTGAAGGATTTTCAAAAATATACAGTCATGGACTCACAGAGAAGTGATTACTAAACTACATTGAAATGCTCCTCAGCTATCTTTAATTCATCTAGCCTTAGTTATTTTATGCAGCCTACAGTAGTAGTAAAAGGTTTAAAGATTTGAATGTACATTTTTTTCTGTGTGGCATAATATTCTCAGTCTGTTCTCGACTTTGAAGTTGCAGAATAGACTTTAAAATGAATATGTATTGGACTATCTGGCTATGGGCTTGAATTTTCATATGGGACTTAAGTGTAAATGTCTGGTCTAGACTGAGAGACTGAGATTAAGGATAGACTGTGTTACTAATAGATCCCAGGAGAGCTCAGTTCCACATGTAGTTGTTTCCTAAGGACCAATACACTACTGGAAGACCAAATTTTTTTTTATTTCAATAAGCTTCTGGTTATAAACTTATACCTTAATTCTGTGTATGTGTATATATATGTGTACACACACACACACACACACACACACACACACACACACACACTCAGCTTCTTCAGCACCTGGCAGAGTGCTATGTGCATAGGAAGTGCTAAATAAATATTTGTTGAGTGACTAACATGAATCAAACAAATGTAATACATTTACAAATTTAAAGTATAGATGCTTTGAGAAGACTGAACATACACTTCTATTTTGTAAATCATATAAATTGCCCAAGAACACTTAAATTAAAAAAGAAAAGTTATTTGTCAATTATGCCTTAATTAAAAAAAATAGAATAAATAAAATTAAAAAAAATTTTAAATGGAACAAAAGAGAGCAGAAAAACATTTTTTGAAGAAAAAGAAAAAGTGGCTAAGTTAATATTGAAGTTCATAATAATGAACTCAAGTTAATTAAAATCAATTTTAGTAAAAATATAATTTACAGTCAATTTTTCAGAACTATTCTTTGGGGGTGTATATTTATGCATATGTATACACATGAGTACATATGTTTTGCCTGTGGTAATGTGTGAATGTATTTATCTAGGGATATTTTTATATCTATTACATTTTTTCCAAAAATGATACATAGATACACACATTTGTGTGTATACGAGTATATATGATGATATAGTCAGTTTGCAACGATTATTTGGAGTTTCTATTGTAAGTCTCTTCTCTGGAAATTAAATTTTCCAGAATTCTGTTACGTAGTGAGACAAATATTAATACTTCCTATATATAGTTAAGCTATGCCTTCATGACAAGCAGGAAACTTCAGGAAGTTACATTTAACTTTTTTAACAATTAGGATAAAAAATAAGTTTAAATTAATTTTTCCAAAAACATGTATTTAGTTTCCAAATGTGTTTGGCCCAAGAAGACTATCATACATAAAGAGAAGCTGGCACATTGAAATTTATTTATATCTCTCTTTTCTAGGTAAGAAATCGTAATAACCCTTTGTGTATGATGTCTTGAATAACCCGAGTGTTAGTTTCCAAAGTAAACTGGCTGGAAATCATATAAGTAAAAATCACTGGCTCTAAAGGAAAGCACCTGGAAGTGGTGGTTTCTGTGTAAATTGCAGAAGCCATTATCATTTTCTCTAATGCATCCAAAAGTCTGAATGTGATCGTAGAACTCTCACCTACATTGCTTTCAGGAGTAGCAATTACGGAAACGACACCTAAAAATATTCTTTCAAGTGTGAAGTCATGGGATCCTGTCTTAAAAGAAAAAAATTAGGAATGAAGGCTTTGTACTCCTAAATATTGAGGTAATAGTTAGGCAGTTATAGTTTTAAATTCTGCGCTATTACCGACCAGTTACATAACTTTGAGTAAGTCATTTACTTCTCTAAGGATCATGATGATTACTAAAGAAGATAATGTGCGAAGGCCTTGGAGCACTTAATATACCTTATTTCCCACATTCTATGATACTCATTTTCTCACTTTAATATTTCTAAAAACAGGAGCTATCTTCTAATTGACATACTTTAAACATTTTATTTCTTTCTTTTCCTTAAAAAGTGATTTTATTGCAGGTATATCCTAAAATTGTGGGATTATATTAGTTCCATTCTTTCTCCTCCCATCCTTTATCTTTGGTTCTTTATCTTTGGTTCTTAATAGACAGCATAGCATGGTGGTCAACAGCTCAGGCCGAACAAGTGATCTCTGCTTGATTCTCAGCTCCACCACCGACTAGCTGTTGATCTTGGGCAATTTATTTAAACTTTTAAAGTTGCAGGTTCCTCATTGACAAAAAGAAGCTTTTGATATGAAACTCAAAATGTTATCCTAATAATTTTAAAGTATTAGCACTGTATGTGGCACATAAAAAACATGTAACACGCATTAGTTAGCAGTTTTCATTATCAGGCCTGGCTTGTATTTAGAATACTGCGTGGTTTCTGTATCATCTCAGAGGGATATTTGCCAGTCAGAGTACAAACTTCACTGCTTGGCTCTAACTGAAGTTTTATTTCTATTCATACTCCAATTTATAATCACTCCGAGTCCCATTTGCACATTGCCTACCAATTCTTTCTGAGAGTTCCCATGGTTGCTTCTTTGATATTTAAAATCGTGCCCCTCATGGCCTTAGGCTCATATCCTCTATTTCTGTTCTCACTGTCCTCTTGTGACAGGACCATCACTCTGTTGGTTATAAATATCCTTTTAAAATGTCTGTTTCTGTTACTACAACTCTGTATTTAGAAGGAAAATTTCACACATCCATTTGACTTTGCTATCCCAGGCATGAAACAAACCCTTTCCTTAATTCTCTCCAGTATCCTTAAGACCAGATTGTAAGATTTAAAGTGGTTTAATTAAATTGCAAGATAATGACAAAGAAATATTCTGGTTTCATCCAAAGGATCACTTCCTTTCTAACCTATATCTTTTTCCCATACCATGGAAATCAGTTCACACATTTTACCAGCAATATTCTGAGTACCTAGGCTTTGGAGCCCAGGACCATCTGTGGCAGAGTCCAGGGAGAGGAGGGTTATTTTAGTTTCTCAAGACTAAAAGCTTATTCTAGGCGATATTCCTGGCTCAGCAGTGATCTATTCCCAGTTGAGTAACAGTGGGAATACCCATTCTGATGATGTAGAACTCCGCTTGTGCCAGTTGAAATACGGTCTTGCTTCACAGACTTAGTAAAATGTTACATAGGCCAATGTAGTTCAACACCAAATTCCTCTGGATGATTTAATCTTAAATACCATAGAAGTAACCCAATTCAGGCTGGAAAGAGCCAATTTCTTTAAACAGTGTGTCCTCCAAGCAGGACATAAAAATCTCATTAGTGGCATCTTCTTTCAGTGCTTACCTGTCTCATCTTCTGTAATTATTTGTTCAACCAAGAACAAAACTAACTTCACAAAAACTAGTGCTATACATTTTTAAGAGACAAGCAATGTTTCTACACACCAGCCATTCTTTGTCACATTTCTTCCCTTTCCTTTTCCTCTTACATCCCATCTCCTGCCCCCAAATAGCAAAGACATTTCATAGCCTTGACTCTAGCTCAGCCATACTCAACAACATTGATTACTGAATGAAGCACATAACTTCTCAGCTATAACAACAACCCCTGTGTCCTGTGAGGAATGGTATCATCTTGCCTCTGCTTGTGCATCATTTAAAAACACGGTCTATTGTGCTGGCACTGCCCATGCTATGATTTGAGACCCAGGGTCATTTTCACAATCAACATTCATCTACAAAACCATCTTTGGGTTGCTCACAGTCTAAAAAACTACCTACTATTGCTCCCCCCGCTTTTTTCCTTTCCTCTCCTTTCCTTTCCTTTCCTTTCTTTTTTCTTGTCTTTTCTTGTCTTCCTCTCCTCTCCTCTCCCCTCCTCCCCTTCCTTCCTCCCTCTGTCCCTCCCTCTCTCCCTTCCTTCCTTCCTTCCTTTGACTGCCAAGCAATTATTCTGCTTTCCTGAGTCCAAAACCACATCTTTTGCCCCCTTAGTTTACACTCTGTCTTCAGTTCAAGGAAATATTATGAATAGTTTCCCTACTCCGATATATATGGGTAAATAAATATGGTTTTTCTTGCTAATGGAGAGACTGCTTTATCTATTTTTGTGATTGATACTTGTTGTTTATTAAAAATGTGGTTTGTCCCATAGCTAGAAATCATTGCACTGAAATAGGGATATGAAACCTGTAGAACTGAGTTTTAGGAAACATTAGACCAGAACAGTAGGAGTTCTGTGAGCCACTTACACTCTGCTTCAACTTCCTGCTTCATCATATGGGTTGGATACTCCTTGTTGTACAAATATTTTCTGAACATCTGATACCTGACATTTTTATCCATAGAAGGGAAGGTTGCTCTTCCCTTAAGTTCCCAATACTTGCTGTTCCCTATGAAATGTACTCCTTACAACTTGGAATTCATGAAGCAGAAGTTGAGGTTCTGGAAAGCAACTGGGCTGTGCAGGTTAAGAGGAGGTGTAAGGTGAGCCTTGCTTCCTCATCTAGAGGATAGCCACCATAGCAGTAGTCAGCCAGCTCCAAGATTCTGTAAGTTGCAATTCTAAAGGTCAATAGATTGCTTTGTGGTCATCACAGTATAAATTGGCAAGAGAATGAAAGATATTTTGCTATGTTAACTTTAGAAGAGCCAACTGACATAGTTTCTCTTGATCTGCCCCTTGCTGCCAAGGGCTATATTAGGCTACCTTCAGTTAACACAGGTAAGTTAGAGACATTGAACAAAGCAGTGGTTCTGAATCCTACACAAACACCGAGCCACCATTCTTGAGAAATTCTGATTTAATTGGTTGGGGTGCATCCCTAGCATTGTTTTGTTTTGTTTCCTTTTTTAAAATTCTAGGTTCCCAGGTGATTTTAATTGCTGCTGTGGTTGAGAATCATTGGCCTGAAGTCCTCCCCTTCTCTCCCCGTCTGCCCTGTAATGTCATGAGTAACGCAATGATAGTTCCATGTGATGGAAGTGGTATACCCCTCATCTCATTAACTATTAGAATATAGATGATACAAAATTAATGTCTGCAAAAGGAAGGAAGGAATGAGCAAACAATGAATAAGAAGAATAAAGAATAGAAAGAAAGGGGGCAAGGAGAAGATGCTAGGTGGGAAGGAGTGATAAATGACAATTTGTCTGTAGCAAACCTTAAGACTACAAATCTTTCTATCTTTAAATCTTTTCCACAACAGAAAACATCAGAATTATCTTGCAACTACTTAAAAATATATTATTTTTATCTACATTAGAATTTCTTTCTAAGTGGGCCCAGTGTAATTTTTTTTCGATGTTGCCATGGGGAATAATATTTTCTTCTTCAGAAAAGCTGAAAGGAGGAGACAATGTCTGAATGAAAGAATAAAAGACTTAAAATCTGGGTGGTTTTTTTATTATTGCAGGACCCCACGTGCTCTCATTTCAATGTGAAGCTTTGTTCTTTAAAAAGACATATATGACTGTATCAGAAAGAACAGCTTAGAAGGAAAATCAGTAGTATGGCTCCCAAATTGTATATTTAAAATTGATAACCCTCTTCTGAGAATAATTTTTATTATGTCAAATGCACCAGAGTAAAGACTTATTCACTCATGATCCATGATAGGTTAGACCTATTTTCACTACATTGGATTGCATTTAATATATGAGATATGACAATTAAGTTAGCAAACTCATTCTGGAAAAAGTGCTACAAACCTCATTGCTGAGTATCACTATAGTCACCTTCAAAGTACCCTCCTAGGAAAGCTATGCACCAATGCCAGCACCTAGTCTACCCTTCAAAGAAATTTTGGATATCTTTCTGAAATGCCCATCAGAACGGTTATTGTATGACACTTGATGTCCTTAATTTCATAAAAATATCTTCCTTTTAATATTTCCTTTATCTTCAGGTAAAGAAAAAAGTCATTAGGGGCCAGATCAAGTAGTAAGGAGGGTGTTCCAATACAGTTATTTGTGCACTGGCTAAAAACTCCCCTACAGACAGTGCCCTGTGAGCTGGTTCATTGTTGTGATGCAAGAGCCATGAGTTGTTGGAGAAAAGATCAGGTCATTTTCACCTAACATTTTCACACAGAATTTTAAGCACTTTCAAATAGTGAACTCAGTTGACCGTCCAGTTGGTACAAATACATAATGAACAATCTCTCTGATATCATAAAAGGTTAGCAACATCATTCTGGTTCTTGATTTGGACTGACGGTATATTTTTGGTCATAAAGAATTGGCTGACTTCCATTGTGCATTTTGATGCTTTGTTTCAGGGTCATATTGGTACCCCCATATTTCTTTTTTTTTTAAATTCATTTTTATTGTTAGACTTATTGGGGTGACATCTGTTAGCAAGGATTACATAGGTTTCAGGCATACAATTCTACAGTGCATTGTCAACTTGATGTATAATAAGTTCACCACCTAATGTGACTTCTCTTTCCGGTACCCCCATATTTCATCACCAGTGATAACATGCCCTAAACATTGTCTTGCCTGTCTGAAAGTTCTTGGCAAACTTCAGCTCTCCTTTGCTTTTGTTCATTGGTGAGCTCCTTCGGGACCACTTTTGAACACACCTTTTCTCATGCCAAGATTTTCAATTAAGATTTTCTATTTCTCTATTGATGTTTACTTAGTCTGCCACGCTTATTATAGTCAGCCAACGAATTTAATGCACAGTTTAATGAAGTTTTGCAATTTTCATCAGTTCTGTTCGTTGTGGGCCACCCTGACTTCTCTTTGATCAGTGATGCTTTCTTTCCCCTCAGAAAAAACATTTAATCCATTTGTACACTGTCATTTTCTTCATGGCATTATCCCCATAAACTTGGACTAACATGTCCCTGATTTCACTTTCACTCTTTCCAAGTTTAACAAAAAATTTAAAGTTTGTTCCTTGCTCTAATTCAAGCTCTGACATTCTCGAGATGACACACAAAAACGTGCAATGACAACAATGGATGCCACTCAGCAAGACACCGCCACATATCAACTCGAACACAGCTATATCAAGGTTATGAAACCTTATTGAGTTGTTTATACAATGCTGCCAATGTAAGTGCACAAGTAGTAAAGTGGCAAGTTCACGAGTAGTAAAGGGTGTTTTTCATCATGAAAGTACATATTTTACAGGAACAGAGTTGCTGGTGACTATGAAAATTTGACTCCAGAAAGCTTTCATTCAAGGGGAAAATAATCTTAAAGATCAACAAAATGTTAAATATTCATAAGAAGCAAATTTCTGTGTCTTTCACAGGGTATGACAGGGACAGATCAGAGAGTCTTAGTTTGCGTATTTGAGTAAAGACCCTAAATTCTATGTATCAGGCTATTGGAAGTAGCTATTACATTAGTTCAGGCTGGTTCATTGAGGCTGGAGGAGTAGGTCACATGGATGCAGTGCATGATAATGGCTAAGAGCACAGAGTTTGAGGTGAAACATCCTTGTTAAAATTCTTTAATCATTTTTTAACTAATTGAGCCTCTACAGAGAGAGAGAAAGAGAGATATGGATGGAGGACTCTGAATTGAGCTGGGTTAAACTAAGAAAGGTTTCCTTCTTAATGATAGTAGGCCTATAATCTTAGGAAATATTCTTCATATCAGAAGCAAACACCTATGAATATTATTAAATTTCTGATCATTACTGATAACTACATAATGTTATAGTTCATAAGAACTATATATGTGAATATATAATTCATAAGATGCTGACTACTTATCTAGTAACTAAAGTGCACAGTCTACTGAGAAAAACACTCAGCAAGTCATATATAGCAACAGCAGATGCTGTCCACAGCAGCAAGTTTCTGTAAATTATCTGACTGTGTAAGAGTCATCTAGCAGCAAAATCACAAGAATATTATTTTATAAAAGCACAGATCCTGAATGCTTTACCATGGTTAATTTCATCTTTGTTTATAAAATACCTTCCCCTCGAACTTGTGTAGAACACTGCCAAGAATTTTGGATTAGAGAGACAGGAGTTCTAATTCCTGCTCTGCCCCAGGCATAGTTGATATAGAAAAACTTCCTTATGTTTTTTTCTTTGTTCTTCAACTTGGAGTTCTGTACCTGAAAGTAGAGGGCAAGTTGGATTAGATGGTTTTGAAGGTGGTGCTTAAGCCTAAGAGTCTTCCTGATTTGTCTAGGATTTTTCACTCCCTTGAAGATTTTAAGAATGTTTGTTTTTTCAAAGAAAATATTATAGTTATGTACAAGAATTTGCAAGTTTCAGGGATGAACAATAACATTAACAGAACGGCAGATGATTGTTAACCTTGTCTAGACTTAATTATGAAGTCAGCTGGAGTTCATAATTGCTGGAGAGTTTGTGAAGCTGAAAATCCTAAGTTTAAGCTTCATACACTTTCATAACAGATGGCAAGTTAAGGTTGTATCATAATAAAAAACCATTCACCTTTGAAGGAACTAATATAGTGGAGAATTATTGCCAACATAACCCGGAAACATGATAGCTCATTCTTTAAAGTTTTCCCCCCAACTATTTCGGGTTAAAATTTAAAAAATGAGTGCACATTTAAATGCAAAGATGTCATCTTCTATTAAATGTTTAACTGCCATTTTCCAGTAATTAAGTCTTCCTGCTCAAAGAATTTTTATTAAGTAGCATTGTGTATAGTACAATATGTTAGGTACTATATAGAAAAGAGAAAAAAAATCTGGCATAAACATAGATGTTCACACAAATAGATAGGCAAACATAAAATTCTTCAACAAAAAGAAATATGGCAATGCAATGTAAGAAGTTAAGCTAATGAATAAAATGTATAGTAAAAATGTTTAACAAGTTTCTACTTATAAAGCTTTATTGTATGACACATACATAATTTTAGGTTATATGTATGGACACCTTTTACTTCTTCTTTTTTAGGATGTTCTACCTGTTAAGAATTTTTAGCAATTGCTTTTTACTAAAGACCTTGAGGAGATTTTACTGCCCTTTCATTATACATAAGCTTTAAAGCTTAGATTTTTATGTGTTGGGTGTGTAAGTAACTCTGAGAATCATGGTCAAATAAGTTCTGTTTGAAAAATGCTGGTTTTATGTTATCTGCCTATTTCATACATATATATTGAACCCCTTTAATGTAATAACCACATTCGTGCAGTTATGTATTCATGTATAAATTCATTCATTAATTTGTACATTCACAAACAATCCCTGTCTTAATTGCAAAGCTTCCACTTAGAGAACACTTGTTCAAGAAGCTCAGTCTTGGGGAAACAGGATATTTCTGAAGAGGCAATAGTGTGTGAGCTGTGCCTTAATGGTGGTATGGACAGGGTGCTATGAGACCAAAGAGGAAAGGCAATCCATATATTCTCAAAACTGCTGTTTTTCTGCCACACTGATTTAGGTTTTCCTCAGCTGATAGTATAGACTTTATCAGTCTGGTATAGAGTCAACATTATGCTGCAAGTTAAAGGGGCATCAGAAGTTGGCTACTGTCAGAATCAACTGAAAGAGGGAGGGGAGGGCCTTGTCAAAAATATAAATCCATAAACTTCCTTGCTAGTGTAGTAGATCTAGGGTGATGCTTAATATATATAATTTATTGGAATGATATTGGTTAGTGAAATTATATAGGTTCCAAGTGTACAATTCTATTATATAATACATCATTTATATATTGCATTGTGTGTTCACCTCCCAGTTAGTTCTCCTTCCATCATTATGTACATGTATTTAACTTCCTTTACCCTCCTGTACCACTCCCTTTCCACTTACCCTTGAGTAACCACCAAAACCATTGTCTGTGTTTATGAGTGTTTCTTTTTTTGTCTTGTTCCTTTGTTGCTTTCAATTTTATATCCCACATATGAGTGAAGTCATATGGTGCTTGAATTTTTCTGTCTGATATATTTTGCCTAGCATGATAATCTCAAAATCCATCCATGAAATGGCAGTATTTCATCTTTTCTTATAGCCAAGTAATATTCCATTGTGTATAAATACCATACCTTCTTTATCCAGTCATCTATCAAAGGACACTTTTGGTTGTTTCCATGTCTTGGTCACCATGAATAGTGCTGCAATAAACATTAGGATACATATATCTTTGCAGACAAAGTTTTCAGATTTTTGGGATACCCAGAATAGGGATTGCTGGTTCAAATGGTAACTCTATTTTTAAGTTTTTGAAAAATCTCCATACTGATTTTTATAGTGGAGGAAGCCATATTTTTAACACAGGCGTCAAGTAATTCAGTTATAAGCAGATCTGGAGAAACAGTCCTAAATAAATTCAGAATTTATAGCACTATACATAATATGAAAAGGGAAGGGAAATGTATAATCCTTGCTTTAACAAAACTTCAGTTTAATCACTAAACCTGAAGACCTTAAATTAAGATTATAGGAAATACTCTTTAAATACTATGGAAAATAGAAGACATTTTATTTTATAATATTCATGGTTTTTTTCCCATACAAATCATCTCCTTTTTCTTAATCTAGGTTTCCATTTAAAAATAATTCCTCTGTGAGCTTTTCAACTATTTTACATGGCCATTTAAACATTAAATGAAATAATTTATTTGAGATATGTGTCATTGGTGCATAATGCACTTGAAAATACCCTGATGCCTTTCACTTCTCAGCCTCTGGCATGATATGCCAGCTGTCTGTAAGTCCCATTATTACATCACATCTAATGCTTTAGTCAGTGGGAGGGTCTCATTTTGGAGCTGGTCAGTCAAGGCCTTATTCCCAAGTCCTACGGACTTGAGATTTTTGTCCTGGCTCAGTCAGACAAATGCTAAGAGGGTGGTGCACTACTGAAAAGATCTTAAATAAAACTCAAGCACTTTTAAAAATCTCTTCACCTTTGTGAACTCACTTAAGTAGCAATAGGAACAAAGGCACAGGCTGACCTATGGATTAAGTCTAAAAGGAGAACAGAGACCCAGCCCTTTGTGTCTCAACCTGTTTAGAGGCTATTCTGCCATAGAAGGAGCTTAACATGCGCTCTCTTATCTTTCTTCCTTCTTTCCACTGCAAAATGTCACCTTTCCTCTGACCTCAAGCAATGAATGCGTCAGGGAGATTCCATAATATTCCATCACTTTCAGTTATTGAGTTGCAATGAGGATTCTGACTATTTTTTTGATGCTTGATGCTGACAAATTTTAAGCCTTGCCTTCACTATGTCCTTTGTGCCCCCAGCTGGGCTAGCTGATAAGTGCTTCCTCCTTTGGCACTGGGGAGGGAGATTCAAAGCACACAAGCCCCTACCTGCACACATGTGAGCAAACTCTCACCCAGCCTCATTCCCAAACCACAATGAAAACTGAGCCAATTCTCCTTTTTTGGCTCTCTCAAACAACTTTAAATCTGCTTAAAGGACTTTCCCTGTTCCCCTCAAGGAGTTCAATTATGTAAATAATAGATCTTTTCATACCCTCTTGGTATCTATACGTGTGTGTTTGGTGTTATCACTCAACATTACAACTAAATTTTGAGTGGGAGTCCATCTGCTTCTTCAGGTGACCATGTTAAGAATCCTATCTAGTCTAGTTCAAAACTCCAATCTCACATCTGATTCAAAGTGTTCCTTTACTATTGCCAATGTGGTTTAGTTCTAGGACACTAAAATGTATGTGCATGTGTGTATGTGTATGTGTGTATGTAGGCATGTGTACACACATAACACATATGTTCTCTTTTGTTCCTCCTCTCTACCCCCACCTTGGAATTAGGATTTACAGGGACATGGTTTTATTCTGGGGTCATCCATTTTGAAAGACTAATTTCACTCATATCAGGTGCCAAGAGAAGAAATAAGGGAGCAAAGGACATGAACTTTTTAATTAGCTAGGTGTGTGATCACAATTCTTTCCTGCTATTTGCCCCTGCTTCTCTGGTTAACACTGTCTGGCCTAACAATACCATCTATGTAGTAGGTATTCAAATCCTAGTTTTCTCAGGAGGCACCTCTGTTAGTTTTAGGAGGTCTTCCTCATTGCATGATTCTATTTCTACTCTCTTAAGGTCCTACTCTTAGCAGTAATACATGGCCTTCTTTTTTCTGGGGTCACAATGCCATAGGAAACATAAGCACCCTTGCTATGCCAGTGGTGGTTGTGTGGACTACTCTACTGTTCACCCAGCTCTGTCAGTTGCCACTGTGGCAGGTGCAGTCACGCTCAACATATACTCCAGCTGCTTCCATGAAGTTAAGAGAAGGCCATGTGACTAGATGTGACCAGCAGTCTGAGTGGAAATTCCATGTGCCATATCTGGTCAGAGGCAATTAAGAGTAAGTGTAGATTCTCCATACTATTATCTCTTTCACTGGCCACCATGACAGACACATGTAGAGATGGCAGTATCATAAGACGGCTCAACCTGGAACCCCAAGCAACTGTGTGGAAGAGGATCTCTTACCAATCATGTTAGACACATTGAGTGTGAACGAGAAATAAATCTTTGCGATTTAAGCCATTGAGATTTGGAGGTTAATTTGTCACCACAAGAAAACCTACCTTTCTAAACATCTAGCTATCTACCTAGGCAAATATTTATATGTAATTATTTTATATATTGATATTTGTAATCTGAATTTGTATAAACATATACATATTATCTTCAGTTATATATTGTATACATGGTAGAAATGTTATTATATATGTTATATGTAATTATTTTATTATGTATTATATAAGTGAATGTTTCATAAAATATATAATATATCCTATATTATATAAAGCATAAACACAATACACTAATATAACGCAATTGTCATTAGTAAAATAAATAACAAAACAACTTAAAATCAGCACTGTCTGAAGAAATCAGGGGTATGATCATTTAGAAAGTAAGTAAATTAGTAATTAATACATTATCATACCCATTGCAAAACAGGCATCAGAGCATACACAGAAAGGTGATTCACTCTATGATTAAATTAAAAATTATATACAGACAATTTATAAAACATGGAAAGGAGAGATAGATATCTAGAAAACAAAAAAGATAACACATATCTATTACATCTATTAAGACACAGCCCAAAGCATGGAAGCCCCAGGGAGCTAACTTTTATCAAGCTGGTGCAAATTACTACGTAGGTGATGCTTCCCTCTTCTTCAAGTTAAAATGGGTCCCAGAGCTTGTGTGGAATTCAGTTTCCTGACCTAAAAACGAGTCTGCAGATTAGAAATAGCAGGACAACAAAGCTGCATTCTCCTGAGTGGCCCCCCAACAGCTAGGAAGAAAAGATCAGAGTTAGTTGTCAACTCATTGAGGAATTGGAAAAGCAGAAAGAGCACAGCTTTAGTTTAATAAAGAGTCATGTGCTACTTAATGATGGGGATAGTTCTGAGAAATGCTTTGTTGGCGAGTTTGTCATTGTGCAAACATCGAGTGCACTTAAACAAAACTAGATGGTATAGCCTATTGTTCCTAGACTAAAAACTTGTACCACATGCTACTGTAGAGAATACTGTTGGCAAGTGTAACACAATGGTAAGTATTTGTGTATCTAAATATACCTAAATATAGAAAAAGTACAGTAAAAATGTGATATAGAAAATAAAAAATGGTACACCCCTAATAGGTCACTCACTGTGACTAGAGCTTACAGGTCTAGAAGTTGTTCTGAGTTAGTCATTGGGTGAATGGTGAGTGAAGGTGAAGGCCTAGGACATTACTGTATACTACTGTAAGCCTTATAAATACTGTACACTTAGGTTACACTAAGTTTGTAAAAAATATTTGTCTTTCCTCAATAATAAAGTAACCAGAGCTTACTCTAATGTCACATTATAAACTTTAAGAAAATTTGAATATTTTTATTAAAATATAGCTAACATACATTATTGAATGTTTCAGGGATATACCATAGTTACTCAACATTTATATACCTAAAAAAGGGATCACCATGGTCAGACCAGCAACCATCTGACACCGTACTATGCTATCACAATATTATTGACTATATTCCCTATGCTGTATGTTAAATGCCCAAGACTTATTTGTTTTATACATGGAAATATGGACTTCTAATTCTCTTTCACATATTCTACCATTTAAAAAATTTTCAGTTACAGTTTACATTTGATATTATTATATATTAATTTCAGGTGTACAACATAGTGGTTAGACATTTACATCATTTTTAAGTGATTGCCCCTGACTAGTCTAGTACCCACCTGACATTATACATATTTATTACAATATTATTGACTATATTCTCTATGCTTTATTTACATCCCTATAATTATTTTGTAACCATCAATTTGTACTTATTAATCCCTTCTTCTTGTTCTTTTTTTTCCTTCTCCTTTTTCACCCTGCCTCCCAATCCTTTCCCATGTATCACCCCATCAAATTTAGTACTGATCTGACACCATACATACAAGGCCTGACAATTAAGTTCGAGAACTCATTCTAAAAAAGTAGTACCTAGCTCACTGCTGAATATCACTATGGTCATTTTCGAAGTACTGCCCTTGGGAATCTACGCACTGATGTCAGTGCCTAGTCCACCTTCAAAGCAATCTTGGAACTCTTTTTCTGGAATGGCCATCAGAGCTGTAATCATATAATGCTTGATGTCCTGAATTTCATCAAAATGTTTTCCTTTCAACATTTCCTTTATCTTCAGGTAAAGAAAAAAGTCTTTGGGGGCCAGATCAGGCTATTCCAAGAGGCTATTCCAAGAAAGTTATTTGTTTACTAGCTAAAAACTCCCCTACAGACAGTGCTATGTGAGCTGGTTCATTGTTGTGATGCAAGAGGCATGAGTTGTTGGAGAAAAGTTCAGGTCATTTTCATCTAACTTTTTCACACAGAATTTTCAGCACTTCCAGGTAGCAAACTTGGTTGACAGTCCAATTGGTACAAATTCATACTAAACCATCCCTCTGATGTCAAAAAATGTTAGCAACATCATTTTGACTCTTGATTTGGACTGACGGAATATTTTTGGTTGTAGAGAATTGGTTGACTTCTATTGTGCATTTTGATGCTTTGTTTCTGGGTCATATTGGTACACTCATGTTTTATCACCAGTGATAACATGGCCCAAAACATTGTCTTGCCTCTTCAAAAGGTCTTGGCAAATTTCAACTCTCCTTTGCTTTTGTTCATCGGTGAGTTCCTCCAGGACCATAGTTTGCACACACCTTTGTCATGCTAAAATTTTTAGTTAAGATTTTCTAACTGTTTTTCTATCAATGTTTACTCAGCCTGCTATGCTTCTTACAGTCAGCCAATGATTTTGATGCACAGTTTGATGGATTTTTGCAATGTTTCATCAGTTCTGTTCATTACTGGCCACCCCAAGCTCTTTTCATCAGTTATGCTTTCCCCACAGAAAAACATTTAATCCATTTGCACATGACTCTTTTCTTCATGGCATTATCCCTATAAATTTGGACTAATATGTCTCTGATTTCGTGTCCCCTCTTGCCAAGTTTACCAAAGTTAATGTTTGTTCATTGCTCTAATTCAAACTACAACATTCTCGAGATGGCACACAAAAACACACAATAATGAACGCCACTCAGCTAGACATCATCACATTAATACAAACACAGCTGTGAGACATAGATATACTAAAGTTATGAAACCTTACCAAGTTGTTTGTACAGTACTGCCAATGTAAGTACATGGTGGCAAGTTTGCAAACTTAATTGTCAGACCTTGTAGTTATTACAATATCATTTACCTTATTCCTTATGTTTTATCTTATATCTCTACAACCACTTTGTCAAAACCAATTTGTACTTCTTAATCCCTTCCTTATTTTATCTGCACCTCCAACACTCTCTCATCTGGCAACAATAAAAGTGTTTTCTGAATCTGTGAGTTTGTTTCTGGTTTGTTTGTTAATTTTGTTTTTTAGATTCCACATGTAAGTGAAATCACATTGCATCTATCTCTCTCTGTCTGACATACTCTACTGAGCACAATACCCTTCAGGTCCATCCATGCTTCCATGGATGGCAAGAACCAATTCCCACCCATGACTGAGCCATATTCCACTGTATATATATACCACTTACTCTTTATCCAGTCATCCATGGATGGACACCCAGGCTGCCTCCACATATTGGCCACTGTAAACTATGCTGCAATGAACATATAGATTTACATGTCCCCTTGAAATAGCATTTTGGGTTTCTTTGGATAAATACCCAGAACTAAGATTACTGGGTTCTTCTTTGTCTCATGTTATAGCTTTTGTCTGGCCTAAGTATTGCTATGGCAGCTTTTTTACTTGTTTGTTTCCATTTTCATGAAATAACTCTTCTTATCCTTTTACTTTCATTTTGTGTGTGTCTTTTAATCTGAAGTGAGTCTCTTGTAGGTGGCATATGTAAATGTTGTTTTGTTATCTATTTTGCCCTCCTATGTCTATTAATTGGAGCTTTTAACCCATTTACATAGAAAGTAATTGCTGATAGATATATAGCTATTGCCATTTTATTGTTCATAATTTTGATTTTTTTTCTTCTTAAAAACGTCCCTCTAATAATTCATGCAATACTGGTTTGGTGGTGATGAACTTCGTTACCTTTGTCTTGTCTGGGAAGTTCTTCATCTGTCCTTTGATTCTAAATGACAGCTTTGCTGGGTGCAGTAATCTTGATTGTAATCCTTGTTTCATCACTGAATATTTCCTCCCAATCTCTTTTGGCTTCCACAGTTCCTGTTGAGAAATCAGTTGACAACTTTATGGGAGTTCCTTTATAAGTTACTAGTTTCCTTCCTATTGCTGCTTTAAGATTCTATGTTTGTCTTTAATCTTTGCCATTTTTATTATAATGTGTCTTGATGTGGGCCTGTTGGCTTCAGCTTGTTGGGACTCTCTGCGTTTCCTGGACTTGTTTTTTCTCTTTCCTTCATCAGGACAGGAAAGTTTTCAGTCATTATATCTTCAAATAGCTTCTCAGTCCCTCGCTTGCTCTCTTTTCCTTCTAGTTCCCCTATGATGTGCATGTTGTTATTCTGTTTTGGTGTTTTATGCTACCTTATCTTCCAAATCACTGATTCAATTCTCTGCTTCATCTAGTCTACTGGTAATACCTTCTAGTGCATTCTTTATTTCAGTTATTGTATTCTTCACTTCTAGCTGATACTTTTTCATGATTTTTAGTCCCTTTTTATGCTTGCTATCTTTTTGTTGAAGTTATTACTAAGTTTTCTGAGCATCCGTATAATTAGTATTTTGAACTCTGTGTCTGGTATGTTGCTTTCCTCCATTTTGTTTAGTCTTTTTTTCCCTAGAGTTTTCTCCTGTACTTTATTTGAGACTTATTTCTTTGTTCTCTCATTTTGGCTGCCGCTCTGTATTTGTTTCTATATATTAGGTAGATCTGCTATGTCTCCTAGTCTTGGCTGGGTGGCCTTAAGTAATAGGTGCCCCTTGAGGTTCTGGCACAGTCTCTCTGGTCACCTGTTCCTAGTGCTCCGGAAGTGTCCCTTGTGTGGGTTGTGTGTGTCCTCCTACTGCAGTTGAGCTTTGATTGCTATTGGGAGGTCAGTGTGTGGGATTGACGCTTACGCTGACTGGCTGTGGGATTTGGCCATGCCCACAGATTATAGGTTGCTCTGTGGGGGCTTACCCCACTGAGCAAGATTTGCCCCTGCTGACTCTGATTCCTATTGAGACTGCCCTTTATCTATGCCACTTTGGGGGTTAACTGGGCAGTGTTCTGCTGTTGTCTGAAGCCAACCTGCAAGTATATTGACTCTGGGGCCTCTTGGGAGGGACTTCAGTGTAGGCCCAGCTCACACACTGCCCGTGAGTGGCTGGAAACTATCTGGTAAGTGCTATAAAGTGATTTATAGTTATTCACTGCCTGTGCTAAACTTGAAGGCATGTGAGAGAGTCCTTGCTGTGGACTGAGAATGGCCATTATCAGTACCAGGCCTAAGTTAGCTCCACAAAAAGTCAGAACACCTCAAGGCCTGCTGCCAGCTACCAGCTAGCTCCCTTAAGGTTAAGGCACTGGTAAAGCCTTGTGCAGTATGTGTGTCAGGTAACGCAGGGCCTCAGGGAGTCACTAGAGCAGAACAGTTGTGTTCAACAGGTTAATGTAGATTCTGGTATGGTGCCAGTGCTAAGCCTGGAACTCCTTAGCAAAAGTCTCAGAGCACACTGAGGTCAGTCACCACCTGCCTGGGGCCTGCAGACTCTGAGAGTTTTTGAGGAAAAAGTACAGTGGGTGCAGGGCTGGTTATTCCCCAAGGAAGTGCCTCCAGTGTTGGGGAAGTTAGTTAGGGTGGGTTCCCCACAGAGCTCACCAGACTAATTCAGATTCAGATTTGGCCATGGGCATAAAGGATGGACTCTACACAGGAAAGATAGCACCCACTTGCCAACCATATGAAAGAACCTCAGACAGAGAAAATATCAACAGTCCTCCAGCCTTTTCCCCAAAGCCATACATTTCAGTCCATCCCCTGTATGCCTTCCGTGTCCCTCTAGTCACCATTCCTCTGCCAGAGCCTAGGGTGAGTGCCTGGGAGTGAGTGAATCTGCATGAGGGTCTTTTAAGAAAATGTCTGGGTTTTCCACAATCTTTGGGCTCACTCAAATGGTTGGAATCCACACTGTTTTTCATAACCAGATGTTGTAGGGTCTCCTCTTCTCAGAACCAGTACCCTGGGCTAGGGAGCCTGGTGTGAGGCTGGAGTCCCTTGCTTTTCTGGGGGGAACCTCCACAGCCAAGATACTCCTTCTGATTCTCAAATGCCACACAAAAGTTTGGGTCCAGTCCATTTTGCATCTATACCCCTCCTACCAGTCCCAATATGACTTCTTCTTTGTATTCTTAGAAAACTTTTGTTCAGCTAGACTTCAAACGGTTCTCCAGATTGATTATTCTATAATTTAGTCATAATTTTAATGTGTTCATGAAAGGAAACAGGCACAGTGTTTATCTATTCTTCCATCTTGGATCTCTCTCTTCACTTAAATTTTTTCAACTTTTCAACTCTTATAATAACAATTAGCTTAAAACACACACACATTATACAGCAGTACAAAAATATTTTCTTTCTTTGTATCCTTCTTGTACCGTTTTGCCTATTGTACTCTATTTTTCTCAAGAGCTCAAATATCACATTTTTAGAAGATTTCTTCAGCTTTCTCAGTCAGAGTTAATTCTTGCCTCTGTGTTTTCAGAGCATTTTGGATTTTTCTTACCTTGTTTACTTGTCTGTCTCTCTTAGTAGGCAGCATGGGTAGAAACAATGTCTCCATATCTATATTCCTGTGTCTAGCAGAGTTCCGGGTACATAGTAGAAATTTTATAAATATTTGCTCAGTGAACTTTAGATTTTTAATAGTTATACATTAAATGATTATCATCAAATGAAATATATGGATTAATTTGCTCATGTAAGTCCAGATATTCATTCATTTATTTAATTATTCCTTTATTAAGACAAATACTTATTGAACCCCTATTATATGCTATGCACTAGTGATTCAGTGCTAAGCAAAAAATAGGCACGATCCCTGCCTTCATGGAGCTCTGAACAAAGAAAAATATATTAGTATAAATAATTATTTAATGAATGAAAGATTCACTACAGTGGAAAATACCAAGAAAGATAAGAAAATATGGGCAATGAAAGCGTATAGTGGGGAGCTGAGGTCACACCTGCTATGAGTGGGTTGACAATGAAAAGGAATTATCTAGGGAGAAAGGGAAATGAAGAGCCTTTTAGACTCAGGAAAGTTCTGTTCAAAGGTCCTGGGATGAAAGGAAGTATAGTAAACACAAGGGATTTAAAGGTAGGTGGTAGGTCTAGAACAGAGAGAGCACCTATGAGTTTTTATGGGCCATGTAAGAAGCTTTACCTTGATTCTAAATGTGATGAGAAACCAATGAAAAAATGGAGTGATTTTGTTGAATGCGTTATTGCATTTTTTATTTATATTGATCAGATGATGATTTGCTTTACTATTTATTTTTGTTTTGACCATGCAAACTTCTTCAGGATAGGAACCATGCCTTATATTTTTTAGTGTTCCCAAAAGCTAGCACTACATAATAAATAGAGTAGATGACTAAGAGATTATGGTCTTGTTTGATTTCAGATCCTTGAGAGTAAGATTTTACATAAACACACTTAGAGCAAAACTCAGTTAACCAAATCCATTGGACATCTTAGAATGACACAACAGTTTGTGTTAAAATTGTGAGAAACACGTTTGACATGGCAAGTGGATAACTGGTTATCCAATACTATCTTAATTAACAGACACTATTTTTAAGTGTTTGAGAAGATAATACTGTTAGTTTCAGGAAAATCTGTTTCCCTTGTCCAATGAAGTTATTTTATCACTCATGATGCTTGAAATCTTACTGTTACAGAACCATTACTATGGCCTTAAAATTCCTTTGTTCTTTAGGAGTACTCTTTGAATATGTAAATACAGTTGACACTCAATTAACTGACACCCATGAAGATTGGTAGATGACAGATAAATGTAAGTAGACTCCCCATTAACTGGAACTCAAACAATCAGTACTCTCAAGCAACTGGCAAAAAAGTTTTCGTTGTTTGTTTGAAAGTGCAGCATACTTGAGTGCAGGTTGCTTGAGAGGGCAGAATGCTTGAGTTCTGGTTAATGGAGAGACTACTACACCTACTTGGAGGTAAGAGGCATATTAATAGTTATCAACTGATGTCTTTGAAATATGCTAATGGGGATTCAAGTACATGTTGTAGAAGTCTCAATTTTTTATTATTAAATTACTCTGTCAGATTGCCATAAAAGCTTCTGACCATTCTCGATTTCTATACTTAGACTGTTGTAGATGGTAACAAAAATGTCAGAACAGGAGTTGGTCCACAGACTGTGCTTTGAGCAGCACTGAGTTAGACTAGACCAATAGTATTCTCTGGTTCTCAGTAATTATTTCAGGTGTGTTCTTATGACTTGAGCTAGTCCCATTTCACTTAATTTTGGGACCTCAGTTGAGAGCACTGGACAATTTTGTTCTTCCTGGCTGCATGCCATCTTGAGACCACAGAGCCAGGGCCTGGGAATGCTGAGAAAGCAGAAACAAGGGATGATGAGTCAGAAGCTGATTGTCCTTTTGTACTGTGGACAGTCTAAGCCAATGAATTAAAATTTCTGCTGAAGCCAGAACTCATCTGGTTTTCTATCATGTGCCAAAGAATGAGTCCTATGGGATACAGTTATTAATTTGCATACTTCTCCCTGAGCACTCAACCTTCTTCTCTTTCACCAGTCATCTTTCCAAAAGAGAGCAGTGGGTGTGTCTTTCTTCTGGTTATGAAAACCCTAGCTTCCCACTGGCCCTCAGCACCAACTTCATGCTTCTTCAGTGGTCCTTCAGCATCTTTCACAATTGAGTCTCCTCGTACATTTTAGCAATTCTCATCCTTAGGTACATACCCTATGCTTTAGTGTGACCAGACATGTACTTTTATAGATGCTATAGGTTTGCTCATGTTCCCTCTGGCTGCATTGCACTTCCTCTACCCACACACTTTGCTGACTTTCTAAGAATCAAATCTTGAAAACACAAGGTATCCATTATTTTTAAATGTTAAGCATTATACATCACCATCATTTTGACTGATTCAAGGGCTAATTTGGGAGTGTTGGCAGGAGGGCAAATGGATGTACCCTGATAGTTGATAAAAACTGCATTTAGACTCCAACTTCTCATTTTTTAGAGAAGCTATAATAATATGGCTACACCACCAAAATCTTAGAAAGCAACTAGTTTTAACAAGGCATGACGTTATAATTGCAAAAATGATTAAGCAAGAAATGAAAATATATGTCTTCACCAAAACATGTACACCCATCTTCATACCAGCTTCATTCGTAATAGCCAAAATATAGTAACACCCAAAGGTTTACCAACTGATTAATGTATAAACAAAATATGTTACCTGCATACAATGGAACATTATTTGCCATAAAATGAAATGAAGTACTGATATATGCTACAACAGAAACAAACCTTGAAAACATGTTGAGTAAAAGAGACCACATACAAAAGCCTACCTTATTGTATGATCCCATTTGTATGAAATGTTCAGAATTCACCCATCTACAGAGAAAGTAGATTAGTGGAACCCTAGGTCTGGGGGAAATAAGAAGATTGAAGGGTGAATGCTAAAGGGAACAGAGTTTCTTTTTAGTAATGTTCTAAAATTGACTGTGGTGATGGACGCACGACTTTGTGAGTATGCTAAAAGCTGTTAAATTATACATCTTTAATATGTGAATTGTATAATATTTGAATTATGTCTCAATAAAGTGGTCCAGAAAAAGAGAATATTTATAGGAGCTTTATTCACAGTTGCCCAAACTGGGAAGCAACCAAGATGTTCAAAGTAAGTGGATAAAGGCACTGTGGTACATGTAGACAACAGAAGATTATTCAGCATTACAAAAAAATGAGCTATGAAGCCCTGAAAGGACATGGGGGAACCTTAAATGTGTATCACTAAGTAAAGAAAGTCAATCTAAGAAGGCTACACTCTTTTTGATTCCAACAAGACGGAATTATAGAAAAGGCAAAACTTTGAAGACAGTAAAAAGATCAGTGATTGTCAGACATTAGGGGAGAGGATGGAACGAACAGGCAGAGCCCAGAGGAATTTTCAAGGAGTGACACTATTCTGTATGATACTACAACAGTGAGTATGTGTGATCAGACATTTATCCAAATCCAAAGAACATACGATACCAAGAGAGAGCCCTAATATAAACTATGGTCTTTGAGTGATAGTGATGTATTCATGTGGGTTCATTAACTGTAACAAATGTCCCACTTTGTGATGTATATTGACAGCGAGAAAGGTTGTGTGTGTGTGTGTAGGGGGGGTGTCAGGGTAAATATGGGAACTTTGCACTTGCAGCTAAATTTGCGGAGAACCTAAAACTGCTCTTAAAAATAAAGTCTAAAGAAGGATGGCCAAGAAGAGGAGGAGGAGGAAGGGGAAAGAGAAGGACAAGACAACCTCACAATGACTGTTTTTGTGGGTAACTCTAAGTTCTCCCTGAGCCCTTCCACCCATCCCTGCTGGCAGAACCATTAACTGCTTCTTATTCTGTTTTGTGTTCTTGTTCCTACCTCTTTTGCACGTATATCGGTGTTTGCAGATATCACTTACTGCACTATGAGCAGCCTGAAGGAGAGGCTATGCCTTTTGTTAACATTTCGACTAGGAATACTAGATAATAGAGGACAATACAAGTTTGCTGTATGAATGATGAAGGAATCTTACAGCTACTGTTTTAAATGCAGTTTAAAGCACTTTGCTCCAGACTCTGTTCTCCAGCCTTTTGGTATCCTGAAAACAGCTGCACCCACATGGCTCATCTAGGTACAATGATGAGGAAGGGAGTGAGGGAACACTGAAGACTGTCCCTAGAAAACTGAGAACATATGAGCATTGTAAACTAATGAGTTATCTCTAATGAGCCTTCTCAAATAGAAACAATTTATTCTACGAAAGTTTTTGTAAAACACTCCTCCTTGGAGACAGTGTAAATAAGGGCAGTCTGAAATGTGGGACCAGACTCTGTGTGGTGATGAACCTCAATAGGGAAGATGTTATGGGGTCATAAGGAGAAGACCTCACTCTACTAAATGCCACCTCCGGTGGCTACCTGAAATGCTCTGGGGAGAGCTTTATCACAAAACCTAGAGAGATATGGAACCTATGTGAGATGTATTCCTGAAAGCAATGACATTTCCAACTTTCATTATGCATTTATAACTTACTGAAACAAATTTGCTATTCAACATTCACAAAACCAAGTAAGAGTAAAAGAACTTTAAATTCTGTATCTGGGTGTGTGTAAGGCAACACATTCTATAGGAAAGATGGACTTGAGGAGGTAGGAATATATGAGTCTGAATGTAAATGTCTGGGTGTAAGCAAAAGTTCAGGCAGTATTTCAGACTTCCAAGGTAGTAGATGTGGTAAGTCCCAAGTCAAGGTCTCCAAACAGTAGAGAGCTGGATAATATCTATCTGTGTTACAGGTGGAACAAGCAGAATATTTAATTGAAGTGAATATATGCAGTGATGAAAAGGTGGATTAGAAAATAGGAGGCAGGGTAGGCAGAGGGACCTAGAGGAGTGGAGGGATCGGCTGGACTGGTGGATGGGGGAGGGGCTGTGGGCACCGCTCTTCAAGTTTTGCCCTCCCCCTCCCTCAGACACCCTCTGTGACTCATCAGTGGTCTGTGATGCAGGCCTGGCTATAAAGCCAAGACCCTGCACTCTCAGAGCTCAGTTGCCTCAGGCAGCTTTGCGATTCAGATATGGACTTCACTCAATGGAGTGTGTGGTCATTACTGAATAGCCTTACTGAAATGCATCTGAGCTTTGGCTCAATATCCTTAAATGCCAACCTCACCTGCCTGTGCGGGTTGTGTCTGCTCCTCCTGTTTCTGTGCTACCTGGTTGGTTGGGATTCCATCCTCACCAACCATCAGGAAAACCAAAAACATCCCAAAGGTGAGGCACCCTGGGCAAGCCCCATTAGAAATTCTTCGTGTTCTTTCCATTTCTAGTCCCACCTCTACAATGAGCATGGTTGGCTCAGAGTAGCACCTGAGGTGGGGAGTCTGAGGAGAGGATAGAGCTTCCTCCTAGGAGAATAGGCAGGGCCAGGCTAGGGGTTCAGCTGGGACTGTTTCCTTGGAAGCTCACAGACCATGTGGGTTGGTGGAAGATTCCAGGATCAAACAGTGACTTCCTGGCCCTGTACTGGGTTATTATCAAACTGACTTCCTGGCCCTGGACTGGGTTATTTATAGAGCTTGGGATCTCTGCAGGAGAGCAGAGTTCCCCAGCACTTCATCATGAGTCATGTTCCCAGGTCAGGTCTCACTTCAGGGAGCCTTCCTTTGTGTTGGGCCCATCAGCAGAGCAGTGCTGAGCCTCTGAGAGCTTCTGAGCAGAGGCTGTAGCCTGAACTCTGCCCCAGGTCCCAGCATCCTATGTGAGGAAGCAGACATGTGGCTATTGGCCTCAGATTCTACACCCTCGAGCAGAGGACGTCTGACTGAGAATACCAAGTGTGCCCCTCATAGACTAAGTCCTTCTTTGAGTATTTCAATGAAAGGAAAATTGAAAATATTTTAAAACTACAAAAATAGATAAAAATAAGAAAAAAGTTCAAGGAATTAAAATAGTCATATTATTCTTGGATCATGAATGTCTGCGTTTCCTATGGAGAAGGAATGATAGGAATGATTCTCTTCTTTTTCTCAGCACGCGACAGAGTCAAGAAGAGAAGGAAAGGTGGGACACGGAAAGGTAAGCTTCTGCCTATTCCACCCGAGCTCTCCAAGTGCAAGAGCTTTCTGCAGGACCCTTCTGTCCTTTAAGTGAGGTCCCAGGTCCATGACCTCTGAGGATATTACTTGCTAGATTCAGTCCCGCTGAGAAAGCAGAGCCCTCAGAGGAGAGGCTCATGGGAAAGCAGTCGGGCCCTGAGACACTTCTCTGGTCTGCTGCTCTGCCATCCCTGGGTATGTGCAGTGATGAACCTGAGCAAAGACTTTGCCCAATAGATACGGAGAGTCAGAACTTCTGTCTTCTGACTTTGTGGAAGTACTTTTACTTTTCAGGTGATGAGATTGCTCTTTGATGTAGCCACTGGCCTCTCTGCTTCACAGGGTGGTTTTTAGCATCAAATGAGATAATGTGTGTGAAAGCATTTTACAAATGAAGCAACACACACAGGAACCTAGGGAATATTTTTTTTTAATTCATTTTTATTTTAGACTTATTGGGGTGACATCTGTTAGCAAGGATTACATAAGTTTCAGGCATACAATTCTACAGTGCATTGTCAACTTGATGTATAATAAGTTCACCACCTAATGTGACTTCTCTTTCCATCACTATATATTTAGCTTCCCACCCTCCTCTCCCACCCCCTCCCCTTTCTCCCCTCCCTAACCCACTCGTCCCCAAATAAACATTAAGCTACTGATTGTGTGCATGGGTTGTTTGTTTGTTTGTTCATTTCTTTTTTTCTTTGCTTTCAGTTTTATATTCTGCATATGAGTGAAGTCATACAGTTCTTTGTTTTTTCTGTCTGGCTTATTTCACTAAGCATGATGATCTCCAGATCCATCCATTTTGTTGCAAATGGCAATATTTCATCTTTTCTTACAGCTGAGTAATATTCCATTGTGTATATGTACCACAGCTTCTTTATCCAGTCATCTGTCACAGGGCACTTTGGTTGTTTCCGTGTTTTGGCCACTGTGAACAGCGCTGCGATGAACATTGGGGTACATAAGTCTTTGCGGACAAAGATTTTCAAGTTCTTTGGGTAGATTCCCAGAAGGGGGATTGCTGGGTCAAATGGTAGCTCCATTCCCAATTTTCTGAGGAACCTCCACACTGCCTTCCACAGTGGTTGTACCAGCCTGCACTCCCACCAGCAGTGTACCTGAGTTCCTTTTTCTCCACATCCTCTCCAGCACTTGTTATTCCTTGTTGATAATAGCCATTCTCACAGGTGTGAGGTGGGATCTCATTGTGGTTTTGATTTGCATTTCCCTGATAGCTAATGAGGATGAGCGTTGTTTCATATGTCTGCTGGCCATTTGTATTTCTTTGTGGGAGAAGTGTCTGTTTAGTTCTTCTGCCCACTTTTCAATTGGGTTGTTTGTTTTTCTGTTGTTAAGTCTTATTCTTTATATATTTTAGATATTAGACCCTTATCTAATGCGTTATTTGCAAATATTTTCTCCCATTCAGTTGGCTGTCTCTTTGCCTTGTTGATGGTTTCTTTTGCTGTGCAGAAGCTTTTTAGTTTGATACAGTCCCATTCATTTATTTTTGCTTTTACTTCCCTTGCCTTTGAGGACAGGTTCATGAAGTCTTCCTTGAGTCCTAGGTCTGTAAGTTTAGTACCAATGTCTTCTTCTATACAGTTTATTGTTGCAGGTCTTATGAAGGTCTTTAATCCATTTTGAGTTAATTTTTGTATATGGAGAGAGTTCACAGCTCAAGTTCATTCTTTTGCATATGTTTTTCCAGTTTTCCCAACACTACCTACTAAAGAGGCTGTCTTTTCCCCATTGTATGTTTTTTGCTCCTTTATCGAAAATTATTTGTCCATATATTTGTGGGTTTATTTCTGGGTTTTCAGTTCTATTCCATTGGTCTATATTTCTGTTCTTCTGCCAGTACCAAGCTATTTTGACTATTGATGCTTTGTAATATAAATAGAAGTCAGGAAGTGTAATGCCACCAGCCTTATTCTTTTTATGTAGTATTGCTTTGGCAATTCGAGGTCTTTTATGGTTCCATATAAATCTAATAATTCTTTTATCTATTTCACGAAAGTATGATTGTGGGATTTTGAT
>PVJL010007847.1:0-73466 GCA_004026885.1 Lyroderma lyra | reverse complement strand
GGAGGGCCGGCGAGGCCCCGCCCCCTCGAGCCGGCAACGTGAGCTCAGCACAAAGCCCACACCGCACTCCGCTCCGTGAAATCCGGGCCCGGCGGTGGCGTCGGCCACAGCGCCGCCCTCATGCTCAGCCAATGGGCGGACGTTCTGCCGGGGAGCTGGCCCCGCCCCGGGCGCACGGGGCTCCCCTCGCCCAACTGGCGCTGGGGGCTGTGACCGCCGCTAAGCAGTCCGCGCCGGGCACCGGGAGGGCCTCTGGAGGGTGCAGACCCTGTAGGGCAGGCCTACAAAGGATGGAAATAAAGTTAAAGAAAAGTAAAACCTCAGTTTGACGGCCTCGCTGAGCAGCCACCGGGAGGCTTGGGCCATGCACGCGGAGCTGGGCGTGTGCCCGGGAGGAGATTGGGTCACCGCCTGGCAGCGCCCAGGACAGCCGAGGGGGCGCCCTGGCCCCAGACCTCACTTGGGAGGGGGCCAGAGAGAGGCAGCACGTCAGGATCACATAGCAAGATCACCCAAATGCGGGGGAAGGGAGGGTCCACGTTCCGTGAGCAGTGCACCCTTCCCCCAGTGTTTCCACCCACCGCTTGCCTAGAACACCAAGGGCAATACAAATTAATTAATTATATTCTTAAGAAAGTTTACAGGCTACTTTTTTGGCTGCCCTCTGGCCAGTGTTCCCTTACATTTGAAGACGTCAAACCTGTATTTGTAATTCCAGTAAACTGAGGCAAGGAATGGGCTTTACCGCTAACCCCCGCACCCCCCATGAATACACTTAAAAATGTGGATTCCATTTGCAGAATACAACATTTAACCATATCGAGCTCTTATTAAACCTATTATTCAAACAACCATCTCCACTATTGACGGGGAAACTGAGGCACATAAGGGCTGGTTTGCTAATGCCTGCTAACCTAACACATCCATCAGGGCCAAAACTTCAACCTAGGTCTCCTAGGGAGACTGAGACTGGGTGTGGCATCATGGAGTTGGACTATAGGTTTAATTCACCTGTTCTCCACCCTAGCCCACCTGGATCTGGACCCTTCTAGGTACTGGGATGCAGAAATGGTTAGAGACACTGCTCTGATCTCCCAGGAGGCACAAAGGTGACAAATAAACCCTGTGAAGGGGAGGACCTTGTCTGTCTTATTACTGCATCCCAAAGCCAGACACACAGTTGGTGCACAATAAAGCTTGAGAGGAAAAAAAAAGTTGAGGGGAACAGGTGACTGGCTTTATCCCAGCAGGAGAGATACAGTCCATGCATATGCATGACTCACCAGGGCTACCTTCAGGGAACTCTATAAACAGTTCAGAGTTGATGAAGGGCAAAGTACAGGGGGAAAGGTGTGGGAGACCACGCCAGACAGGAAGATTAGGGCACAAAGGGGCTTGGACTTTGCACTGTGGGAGGAGCCAACCAGAAAAGATACCACCTGATCCACACTTGGAGCCAATCTTCTGGCCTCCTGGTGCAGGGCTAAGGAAGGCAAGAGCACAAGGAACAGGGAGGGAGAGGTTGGCTTCAGAAGCTATCGGAAAGCTGGGGTCATCAGGACTTAACACCTGGACAACTTACAAGTTTCCATTTTGAACAGGTAGAATCACAGACAGGGAAGCTAGGGGCTCAAACTTGGAGGATCTGGGTATGAGGTGTGAAGTTCTGGGCCTCAGGGCTTGGCCACACAATTACCCGTGGTTGTGGCTGCTAAGTCACATCTCAGACCATCCCAGCCCACTCCTACAAACCACTCTTGCTGAGGTACATGGGTCCCTATTTGTTGGTTGTGGACATTTTTAAAGTTTCCCCTCATTTGTGTACATAATACATATACATTTTAGGCAATTAACTATGGCAATAACTTTTTTAAAGTTATTGAGTTTCAGCCTACTCAAGTTTTCTGCTTCTTGAGCCAATTTAAATTTTACAGTCTATTTAGAAATTAATGATGGCATGAGGAGAGCACACCTTATGAGATGCAGGCATAGCTGTTCTCAGGGTAAATTCAGAGCCTTAATTTCTATCAAAATAAAACTATTAATCTAAATAAAATAAGCACTTAAGCCAGTAAATGAAGTTATTTTTATTCTATTTCCAAGTGATTTATTACCAGAGCTGTCTTTATCATTTTTTTATAGATTTTAAGTTACATCTCCATTTTCATTCTTAATTTTACATACAATATTTGCTCTCCCCCTCCTTTTTTCTTAGCTACACTATATAGATTCCTCCTGCTAAAACAGCACTTCAAATAAACTTTCTGCATTGTCAGAAAAGTTCTAATATCGGTGCTTTCCAATTCAATAGTCACCCAGCCTGAATCAAGTGCTGGAAATATGGGTAATGTGATTGAGAAACAGAATTAATTTTCCTGTGGCTAGCAGCTACCTTTTGGACATTGCATCTCTAAAAGATCCAGCTCTTGAATTTGTCAATTCTATTTGTTTTCTAATCAATTAGTCCCTGCTCATTTGTTATTTCCTTCTTCCTATGCAGATTTGCTTCATTATTTGTTGCCTCATTTGTGTGATTTCTCTATATAATCATTTAAGGCTCTGTGTTTGTCTCTGCTTCTGTATTTCCACTGTCTTCTAAAGAAGTCAATACCTACAGTTTTGAGATCCTCCTTGATCAAAGTTAAAAGTTATGTTTCATTCTTAATTATCACATGGTAATTTTGTTTGTCTTGCATGCTCGTTTGGTTAAACTTTTAAAAATTAATTTCCAGTTACTTATACTTGTAGTTACAGATTAGGACAAGTGCAATGTCTGCTTTTTGGAATGTTTTGGGTTGGGTGGTTTTCTTGGGGAGGAGGAGGTGAGAGTTAACAGATTATTAGTTTTTCTAAATATGCCAAGAGCACTTTAAAATGTGTATTGTTTGCAGAGTACAAAGTTCCAGCATATCTGTTACCACGATCTAATTAACCGTGTTATTCAAACCCCTTGTTGCCTAATTGAGGTTTATCTATTTGATCAAAGTTGTGTTCGAATCTTCCCCACCCCCACCCCAGGTTTCTCAATTCTCCTTGTATTTCCTACAGTTTGCTCTCTACAGTTTGGTTCTATGCTAGTTGATCCACATTTAGGATTGTCCCTTCACACAAGGCAAGCTGTTCACCTTTTCTCTTTAATAATGCATTTTGCCTTGAATCATTTGCATATTTTTCTCTGTTCATGTTTACCCATGTATTATTTTTGGAATTAGGTGTAACCATGTTCTAGGTGGGGTGAGGTGGGAGGGAGGGAGGGAGGGGGAGAGGGAGGGGGAGAGGGAGAGAGAGAGAGAGAGAGAGAGAGAACCACAGCCTCCATGGGAACAAGGAAGTGGGAATGGGGAATGTCAGAAATCTGTCACTGTGGAAGGTCTGAATTGCAAGGAGGGTTTCCCTGGGGACAATCTCAACTATAAAAAGGTCTACTCACATGACCAATGGCTTTTCAATAGCAAGTACACAGTTGTCTTGAATGTGTACAGGTGGGCACAAGCCAGTTTCCCAGGAGGTGCTATACCCACGAGCTCGCAGAGTTGAGGCACAGTGACAGGGAATGGAGAAAATTCTCTCAACTCCTGAAGAGCAAGAGTAAATAGCAGAATGTACGAAATTTCTGCAGGGACACCATGAAATAGTCACACGTCAGAACAAAAATACACCTATTTCAAATTCCATTGTGACCAAAGGGAGACAACTTTCAACTTACTTCCTTATTGAGTTGGTTCCTAAAGTCAGTCTGGCTGCTTTATTTTCCATCTAGAAGAGACGAGAAACTCTGTGTGTCGTCTCCACTCCAGGAGCCCTGTGGCTATTCTTGAGACACTCCCATATGTACACCTCAGACACTACTATTCCATTAGGAAAAGATGGAGTTTTTTGATTTGGGGGAAAACCCATTTCCTGCTCATGTTGACTTTGACTAGAGAAAAGAATACATTTGCCTCTTGGCCACTGGATCCTCAGACTTCACTGGCTCTTCGGATCCACTTCACAGGCCTCCATCTTCCTGAGCAAACAGCCAGTGCACCTGAAGTTCCTGGCTCCACCCGTACTGACGCTGCCCAGCCCCTGCACACACACGTCGGGAAAAACACATGAAGGAAAATAAAGCTGTGCAAATGCTTCCTCATCAGACTGAATGCCGAGTATCATCTTAAAAGGTGGGTAGCATTTCAACACCCGCACTAAATCAGCCAATGGGGAGAAAGCTTATTGGTAAAAAGCCTTTTACACACATATTAGGACCATGGAGGAAGTATTCCCCACCAGAGTCAACAATGTCCACACCCTCACTCCCCGGCCAGTATTAATTCCAGGTGGATTGTTTTCTGCACCATGGAGATGCCCTAGAATCCCCTTCGACCTTTTCCGGCACGCTCCCTGACTACGGACTCTTCGTTTCTTAATTAAAAAGTTTACTAGGCAGCAAAATACGTCCTGTTGCCAGTCCCATCACCATCTTCCTTCCAGGACCCTCGGTCAACAGATTTGAGTTCTTTCGGAGTGGCAGGCCCTGTCCTGAGCTCTGGACACAAGCTGATGAAAGCACAGCCAGTCCCACCACCTCCTGGGGAGACAGACAGAAATCAGTGCACTAGCACAAGAACATTTAGTTACAAATCAAGAACATTTAGTCCAAATCCTGCTGACAACTCCAAGCAACTTCAAGGGGCTGTGACACGCCTGAGCTGTTAATTTCCTCAGAAGGTTATTCTGTAAAAGCTGAAGTGTCTCTTTCCTGCATGGAACAGCCAGAGAGCCAAATGCCATCTTCTGGCTGAACCCTCTGCCTATCTTAGTCCCTCAGCTTCTCTCTCCATCTCTGCCATGTGATCAAGCTAAGAAATGCAGAGACAATTGGCCACATATCCCAGTCCCTCAGCCACCAGGACTAAGATGGGGACAGCATGAATTATGGAGTCAGGCACAACTGGGTTTCAAGTGGACACATCCACGTCCTGGTCACATCACTCTGCTTTCTGTACCTTCAGATGTGCACGCGACAGTAACGGTACCTCAAGCTCTCTGAAGGATCAGATATGACGATGCCCGAAATATGCTCAGCACAGCGTCCATAGTGTCATCAGTACCAGCAGTCATTTCAGGCACCCCATCTCAGCTTTGGACTCCAGTAAACAGTAACTGCCTCCTACATCGCATAGGGGAGAGGCGGATTAAATGACCCAATTTAAAGCATGCCCCGAGAAACTTTTGTTTCCTTCCCCTTGAGGCCTTCTTGGGGAAAGGTTCAGCCCGACTCCTTGTGTGTTCCTTCTCCAATCTGTCAGGTTGAGGGAGAGGGCGATTGAGAGTTGGTATCACTGGTAACCCCAGACCGATGGCTGGTCCCAGATATCCAGCCCATCCATTCAATTCAACAAACACAAATAGATACCTGCTCTGTGCCAGGCAGCCCCAGGCCAGGCACAGGAGGCACACACGACAGGGGCTGTCCCTGCACTCCAGGAGCCCACAATCTGCACAGAAAGGTCCCAGGCACTTCTGCCTGTCCATTCCGATCTGAACCACCAGTTCTCCATGCTCCGGTAAACCCCACACTCACCTCTTTCCCAAAGGCAATAGCCTAAAATAATTGCCCCAGGCTCGAAATAAAATACACAGGGTGCTCCTTCTAAAGCCCAACTACTTTGTAAAATAACCACGCTTTTCGATGACACCTAAATGGCCTTTGAAACCACTTGGAAGTTTCTAGAAGAGCTGAGCCACAGAAGCAGAACACTGGAGACTGAAAGGGAAAATACAAGATGCCCAATTTTCCTCTCAGAAATCGAGATTTAATAGCCTCCTAAGGAAACCATAATTGGAGGGCTATTGGGCGCATTCCTCCCCGAGGCCTGTGATTATGGAACGCTGAGAAAGGTTAGGCCTTGAGCAACTTTGGGCTGAAACGAAAATGAGTGTGACCCAAAGCAAGAGGTGTGGCAAACACAGATGCGAAGAGAAAGCTGGGTAGGGCACAGAGGCTAGAAAGAATGACATCTTCATGCACAGAAATAAGGATGCAATCTCAACTAAACCACAGTTACTATATAGTGTCTCCCTTAGCCTGGCTAAGGAAAGGAAGGTTGCAAGGAGCATGGCCTTGGACGTGAAAAGAGATTTATGATGAAAACCTTCCCTCCTCCATTCCTGACCTTGTACCCCCAGAAAACCACCTCATGTTTGGCTCACAGCTTCTGCTTCTTGGAACTGGTCTATAGCAAAGACAACAAGCCCTCAAATGTCACTGGTCCTGTGTCATGTAACCCTTTGTGGCCGCCAGGAGGTCAGTCTACCCGGGGTAGCTTCCTAATCCTGGTACCCACCTCACCTTGAGCTCTCCACTCTGAAATCTGAAGATCAAAGGTACATCTTGGTTCTCAACTAGACATCCCCCCACCCCCGAATTTCCCTCCTCTCTGTTTCCTTGGCAATTCTCATTCCCGGCTGCCTATTATTTATGAAGAGTTCCAAAGGATGCAAAGCTAAAATTTAATGCACTTTTCCTTAGCAACCAATTAAAAAAAACCAAACTTGGAAAATTAATCAGCAGATACCTAAATGAAAGTTTGCATTAGAAAAACAGAGTCTGACACACATACACACATACGCACACACACACACTCGCACGCACACGCACACACTAGCGTCATAGCCTTGACCAGCTTCAGAGAACAATTCTCACAAATGTGAGAAACCAACAGCCAGGACCATGGAACCATGGAAACAGGGCTGGGTGAATGGCTGAGATAAGACCAGGCCCACTGGTGCTGGAGGCCGTGACCATGACCCCTCCCAGAGAGGAACAGGGAGCTGCTGCTAAGCTGAGGAGGGTTGTCTAGGAGGGAGGGATATGAGGCAGTGCTGTCCTGACACCCTACTTAGAATTCTACTTAGGGTAGGGTGTGCGAGTGATTGGAAACTAAAGCCAGAGAGTAAGATCCAAGATGCAATCTGCCACTCCCTGATCTGGGCTCTTAGGCAGGTGTCTTAGCTTCTCTGAGCCTCAGTTTCCCCTTTTGTAAAATGGAAGATCACTGGGCCACCCACTTTGTAGAATTGCTGTGAACTTCATTCCATGCCTCAGTCATGGCACAGAATAACTAGGCTTAAACAAAAACCTAAAAAATCACCAGGTCACCTCAGGGCCTTTGCATGTGCTGTTCTGGCCAACCACCTCCTCCCATAGTGGCTTCCCCTTTGTTCTTGGGGTTTCAGTTCAAATGTCAGCCTCAGAGGGGATCCCCCAACCTTTCTATGTAAAAGAGGCTCCCTCCACCCCCCCATCTTGTCACTCTGACTGAATTCCTTCCTAGGACTTATCACCACCTAAAATGATCCTGTCCATCTGTCTGTTGGCTTGTTTATTGAGTGCCACACCCACTGAAGTGTGAGCTTCAGGAGACCAGGCTCCAGGTGATTTTCTTCACCACCAGACCCTAGAGCCCAGCACAGAATGGGAGCTGTACCAAGAGTAGCTGCTGCTTTTGATAATGTCCTCACATGGGCTAAGCTTTCTGCCAACTCACAGTGAGCTTGGAGGTTGGTCACAGAGCCTGACGGTGACAAAACAGAGGCCTTACAGGTGATGGGCTGGGTCCCAGGGCAATGGCAGGTCTCAACTCCCTGTTACTATCTGGGAAATGAGTATAGCCCATTCTACCACATAATGATTCCTAAAAATCACCGCACTAATGGGGAAAACAGGGTTAGGCCACAGCACTCAAACACGTCATCAGTGACACATAATAAAAAAATGGGAATCTAATAAAGAAAGAGTAATAACACTGTTTTACACATGTCAAATGGGTAGGAAATACACAACTATAAATGTGAGACACTGGACCTTGGAAAGGACCTGAGTTTGCTTGCGTGGAAGTGGGTATTGGAGGCTTATAGCTGTGGGTGACTGAAGAGATGGAGGGAGGCTGCCAAAATGGAGTAGAAAGCTGGGACCCCAGATGTGGAGGGCACAGCTCATAACCCATGAGGAGGTCCGAGGAAGGGGGCACGTTTCAGATGCATTCGTGCGTTCTGCCAGCACCACCTGGGTCAGCTAGGGGCAGCTTCCTGGGTGCAGCTCACCCATTGTTTCTCTGAGGCAAGATCGCACAGAAGCAAAGGTGAAATCTGCCTGAGGCTCCAACTGTGCCCTCATAGCGCCATCGTGTTAGACAAATCCTAGTCTTCAAATCCAGCATTAGAGCAGGGCCAACGGTACAACACTGGAAACAGGTCAGAGCAGGTGGGATGGGAGCATCAAGGGTCACGACTCACACCTGGAACTTGGACACGTGACCCACCTGAAGCCCGTGTGGGTCGCAGCACGAGCCTGGACACCACCTTAATAATTAAGGCCTAAATTCCTCCATGCACACCTTGCAGAGGGCAACGCACGTGTAACTCACCCCCAGCAGCCGGCATCAGCCAGACATGTACATGGAATCTCCGGCTTCCACCCTTCCGTGTATGCAAATGTTGGGATCAACTCTTTACAAGCCGTGTGTTGGACTTTATAAAAGATCCGTGTGGGTTTGAGGGTAACAATGCATGAGTAACTCACAGGTTAAAATACAGGACGTCGTGCAACACACCCATCTTTAAACACCACGTCCTCCTCCCTACTTCAGGTCAAAAGCAAAGTCTAGGATGCTGTCAGCATTCAGGGAGAGCACCCCCAAAACAAAAATTCTGTGCATGCCAAGTATGAGGACAGTCAACTGCTTCACCATTTATTATCATGGCTAGAGATGTCCATGGGCTGTGGCCTGGAGAAATTCGTTACACACGAACGTGGCCACAGGAGACAAAGATCCAGACAACTTCTGAGAAATGTTATTAAGGGAGAAAGCCGAGGCGCAGAGTCGGGAGGGACGTATTCATGCGAAATGGGGGCCGGCGGGTGAGCGCGGCCCCCACGCACTGTTTACACAGAACTGTCTCTGGATGAAGACGCTCAGAGGGGCGGCTGCCTCTGGGCACAGGACAGACAGGGAAAGGCCTTCCTTTTCTTTGTGAACTTCTTTAAAACGGTTTTGACCACTGCAGGTATAATGCCATTTTTAAAAAATAAGTTAAACAAATAAACAAAATGAGATAAATAATAGATAGATGATAGATATGCACACATATACACACACATACACAAACATACGAGGGCTGTCTGGAAAAATCCAGCCATTAAATGCCTTTATTTTTCGTATTACGTGGCTGGATACTTTCCAGACAGCCCTTGTATATACAATGGCATATTATTAAGCTTTAAAAAGGAAGAAAATTCTGACACCTGCTTACAACATGGACGAACCTGGAGGACACTATGCTCAGTGAAATAAGCCAGTCATAAAAGGACAAATACTATCTAATGCCACTTATTGGAGGTCCCTAGAGGAGTCAGATTCATAGAGACAGGAAGTACATGATGGAGGCCAGGAGCTGGGGGAGGGGAGGGGTTGTGAGTGTTTACTGGGGACAGAGTGTCAGTTTGGAAAGATGAAAAGTTCTGGAGACGGTTAGTGGGAGCAACTGCATGACACTGGGAATGCACTTAATACCGCTGAACTTTATACTCAAGATGGTTCCTTTTATATTACGTATGTTTTACCACAATAAAAATTTCTTAATTAAAAAAAATGTGGAGCGTCATAGATAGGTAGAAATCTGACAGTTTGAGCAGTTAGGTGCCAACCTTCTCCATAATCTACGTTGCCATCGTTTAATTCAAGAAGGTAAAAGCCAGAAGGAAACAGGTGTCTCCTCTCCATAAACAAATTAACAGGAGAAACTCCACCTGCCTGAAACTTCACATTTAGAAAACTGACAAAACCTAAGAGCTGGGAAAGTAGGAATTCTAGTCGGACTGCTCAGGTTCAAGTCCCCACTCCTGCGTTTGCGGACTGTGTGACCACAGGACAGAAACCAAGCCTCTGGGACCCTCAGTTTCCTTATTTGTAGAATGGGCTGAAAAAGCTATCCAGATGCCCAGGGCCAGGACTAGGGGGACAAAATGTTAGGGGGCATCAAACAGTCATCGAGACAAATAATATTTTAATGTAATATTTTAAAAGCCACACTTAAGGCCCCAAAGTCCACAATACACAAAATATCAAAATGTTAAATAAAGACAGGATTTGACAGGTCAAGAGATCAGGGTGAGGTGAGCAGGATCAGAGCTCATCTTTATTTAACATCCTGAAATATTGTTCACCATGGACATTTTGGCCTGAAATGTGATTTTTAAAAATACTGTATTAGAGTCCTGCTGGGGTTTTTGGTGTCGCCTTAAATTTTGGGCCAGGGGCCCCTCCAAAGATCTCATTCAAAATGTCCTTGATACAACCAGGTGGTTCTAGAAAAATTGTCCCCTAGGGGTCATGTTGTTGATTTATTCAGCAATATGCTAAACTTGGTCTTCAGGAGAGAATCCTGCTGTTGAAGTGCCAGCAGCCGCCAAGTCCAGAGAGACGTTTTCTTCCCTCCTCCGCCTTTTCCAAAGCCAGCCTTTGCAATGGACATGCATGCCACCGCGCTCTCGCAATGACCTCGGGCCTCAGGGCCAGGTAAGTTCCGGATCGTATTATTAGTAACAAATTAAATTGATAAACAACAAGAGGAAAGCACACAACTCAGTGACCCCCTGAACCAAAACACGCAAAAGCACATTTACACGGGGGCAGAGTAATGACCCAGCAGCTGCCTCCTCTCCCACAGCCGGAGAGGGACGGGCCACCGGCCACGGAGCAGAAAGCGGTGGCATCAACACTATCTGGAACAACCCACAGAGCTTATCGAGGGAGATAGCGTGGGCCGGAGGCAGCAAACACATCTTCTGCCAAACAGAGCTCTTTGTCGGAGGCAGGACGGGACCACCTGCTGGCCTCCTGTATCCTGGCGGTGCCCACACCTGGTAACTCCAGGGCACTTTCCCAAGCACAGGTCTGGGACTGCTAATCCCATCACTGTGACCTTAGAGCAGGTTTCTCTCCCACAACACTGGTGACATTGAGGGCTGATCCTTCTTTGTCATGGGGCCATCCTGGGCACTGTAGGGTGTTGAGCAGCATCCCTGGCCTCCACCCACCTGATGCCAGTGGCACTGTCTCCCCCCATCATGACAACCAAAAATGTCCCCAGACATTGCCAGAATCATCCTTGGGTGAGAACTATTGCCTTCGAGCACCACACATGGCAACGGCAGAGGGAAATCATGAAAGTAGACTGAGATGAAGTGGCTGAGCTTGTGTGTCTGTCCACCCTTCCCCGAGTTCCAATTTCAGAGCCTCTGGCACCCCACCCCCAGCCTTTCTTGCAGTCACACTGGGTTCCAGTCATCCCCACAGTCCAAATCTTGCAATTCCAGCTCAGCTCCCAACTTGCACGCACATGGAAGCCCCCCTGCCCTCCACCTGTCTGAGCTTTGCTGAGGGTCTGCCACGTGCCAGGGCAGGGTGTCCTGCTGCCACTGCGCTCGTGATGCCACCGGCCTAGATGACAGGCAAAATCTGAACCTTCCATTTGCTTAGGTGCCACCCTCTTCCAGCCCTCATCAGCCCTTCGGTGAATTTCTACAGCACAGAGGGCACCTAGGCCAGCAACATGCATCCTTCTCAGCTCCATTTACATGAGGCTTGGGACAACCACCAAGGAGTCCTAAAACCACGCTGCTACCACAAGAACCCACTCTCGATGAAGTGCTCATATGCAAAGAATTGTTATCGAGCGTCCATTTTCCTTTTGCTTCCCTCCCCAGGAAACGTTAAGCATAAGACTATCTTTTATGGATTCTTAATTTTTTTATTTTATTTTATTATTTTTTTAAATTCATTTTTATTGATAGACTTTTTGGGGTGACATCTGTTAGCAAGGATTACATAGGTTTCAGGCATACAATTCTACAGTGCATTGTCAACTTGATGTATAATAAGTTCACCACCTAATGTGACTTCTCTTTCCATCACCTTATATTTAGCTTCCCCTGCTCCTCTCCCACCCCCTCCCCTTTCTCCCCTCCCTAACCCACTCGTCCCCAAATAACATTAAACTATTGATTGTGTCCATGGGTTATTTGTTTGCTTGTTCATTTCTTTTTTTTTTTTTTTTTTTTTTTTTTTTTTTTTTTTTTTTTTTTTTTTTTTTTTTTTTTTTTTTTTTTTTGCTTTCAGTTTTGTATTCTGCATATGAGTGAAGTCATACAATTCTTTGTTTTTTCTGTCTGGCTTATTTCACTAAGCATGATGATCTCCAGGTCCATGCATTTTGTTGCAAATGACACTATTTCATCTTTTCTTACAGCTGAGTAATACTCCATTGTGTGTATGTACCACAGCTTCTTTATCCAGTCATCTGTCGCAGGGCACTTTGGTTGTTTCCATGTTTTGGCCACTGTGAACAGCGCTGCAATGAACATTGGGGTACATAAGTCTTTGCAGACAAAGGTTTTCAGGTTTTTTGGATAGATCCCTAGAAGGGGGATTGCTGGGTCAAATGGAAGCTCCATTCCCAATTTTCTGAGGAACCTCCACACTGCCTTCCACAGTGGTTGTACCAGTTTGCACTCCCACCAGCAGTGTACCAGAGTCCCTTTTTCTCCACATCCTCTCCAGCACTTGTTATTCCTTGTCTTGTTGATAACAGCCATTCTCACAGGTGTGAGGTGGTATCTCATTGTGGTTGTGATTTGCATTTCCCTCATAGCTAATGAGGATGAGCATTTTTTCATATGTCTGCTGCCCATTTGTATTTCTTCGTGGGAGAAGTGTCTGTTTAGTTCTTCTGCCCACTTTTCAATTGGGTTGTTTGTTTTTATGTTGTTGAGTCGTATTAGTTCTTCATATATTTTAGATATTAGTCCCTTATCTGATACGTTATTTGCAAATATTTTCTCCCATTCAGTTGGCTGTCTATTTGCCTTGTTGATGGTTTCTTTTGCTGTGCAGAAGCTTTTTAGTTTGATATAGTCCCATTCATTTATTTTTGCTTTTACTTCCCTTGCCTTTGAGGTCAGGTTCATGAAGTCCTCCTTGAGTCCGAGATCTATAAGTTTAGTACCAATGTCTTCTTCTATACAGTTTATTGTTGCAGGTCTGATATGAAGGACTTTAATCCATTTTGAGTTAATTTTTGTATATGGAGAGAGTTCATAGCTCAGGTTCATTGTTTTGCATGTGTTTTTCCAGTTTTCCCAGCATATGGGTTCTTAATTTATCAAGACAAAGAACATCTTAGAGAGGACGATTTGTACACCTTAAAGTCGGATGCTCTATCGCTGAAGTTACTCACAAAGAAAAGTGACACCATTAAGAACCCCAGCCAGCGGGGAAAGACCTCAAACAGAAAAAGTCCAAGAGCAAACCAAACAGTCAGAGCCACTGACCACATGTGAGAAGAAGGAAGTAGCTCTGAGGTCTGTATGTGACACTTTCAGAACAATTTCACACTCCCAGTCCGCAAGGCTAGGATGGGCTTTCTCATCCCTCCTGAACTGCCAGGGTCATGGGTCCTTGTAGTAGTCCCCCGTGTCACTGTCTAAATCTGGGGGAAATAATCATGACCAAAATGCCACAATCGTCTCCCAGATCCTCGACCCAGGCAGAGCATCATCCAGCTGTCGCCACTGCTCCCCGTATCTACTCACATGATTCACCTTTTCCCCGTTCCACTTGGTCATGACTCAAAAGACAGAGAAGACCCAAAGCCAGGGGATGCAAACGCAGGGCTTTCACTGTACGAGCATGGGATGAGTGTTTGTTGTCTGCCCGTGGCCTAGATTTGCAAGATGTCAGTGTGAAGTTGGGTCTTAAAACCCAAGGAGCCCCACTGAAGGTGACTGGATAAACACAGTGTGGTCCATCCACACAATGGAATAGGATTCAGCCTTAAAAAGTCATAAATTCTGACACCAGCTACCACATGGGTGAACTCTGAGGACATTATGCTCCGTAAAATAGGCCAGACACAGGAGGACAAATACTGTGTGATTCCATTCATAGGAGGTCCCTGAGGAGTCAGATTCATAGAGACAGGAAGTAGGTGGTGGGGGTCAGGGGCTGAGAGAGGGGAGAATGGGGAGTGAGTGTTTAATGGGGACAGAGTTTCAGTTTGGGAGGGTGAGAAAGTTCTGGTGATGGATGTTGGGAATGACTAAACCGCAATGTGAATGTACTTAATGCCAATGAACTGTACACTTAAAATGATTCAAATGATAAATTTCATGCTATGTATATTTTACCACAATAAAAAGAAATAAGTCAAGGAGCAATAATATTGCCAACCCCATGCCAGGCACTGTATGGGGTCTGCATCCCTGCCCCGCCTGCTAACCACATCAGGTACAAAATCATTCTTATTTTATCAGTGAGGAAACAGAAGTTTCAGTAATTTGCGCAAGGTCACACATCAAGGACCTTGGATGGAGCCGGATTTGAACCTAGGCAGTATGGCTCCAGGGTCGGACTTTTAATGTCCGCTTTATAAAGTCAGGCTTCCTCATTCTCTTAATGTTGGCCAGCACCCTGCCTCCCAGTAAACCCTTCTCCTTCCTTGTGTGAATCTTCAACAGCTGCCTGTCTGACCGTGACCTCCAAGACGACACCTGGGAAATGTGACAGTCACAGGACCCTGAGCCAGACCATACACACTCCTCTAGTTCAGCTGGCCTTGAGCCAGGCCCTGGAGACACATGGAGAACTCATGGGGCTCCCTGGCCAGTGGGGAGCAGGACAAACTGATACCAGCTAGAGCTCGGAGCTCAGACTGAGGTGGGATAGACCCAAGTTCAATGACCAACTTAGGTAAAATCGGGCATGTGAATCAACGACACTGGCTCCCCATCTGTAAAACAGAGGTAATGAATAGCAATATGGTTGGTTGGTTGGTCTGTTGTTTAAGGAAACAACAGCTATATAAGGACTTGAACTTCCTAAGCCTCAAGGTGGTCAGCTAATAACAGCTAGGCAAACATCATCTCCACCAGCTCCTTTTAAGGATGGCAACCTGATGAAGGTGTTTTCTCTCTGCCATTACACTGCACACTAATCCAAAGGGGGACCTTCAGTTGAAGACGTGAACCGGGCAAGGCAGGGAACGTTTTGCCCAGAGGGAAGCGCTGACCTCCTTCCCTCCACCACAGAGCACGCTTCTTCCAACTCTCCTCTGCTGGCTCGTCCACCGGAGTCTAAGAAAGCAGGTCTGGCTCGTGTCTCCCCCGCCCCAGCCCATGCCCACCCGCCATAAATGACTGAACAAATAAACCAATGGCTTTGGAGGCAACAGAAACCCCAAGACGCCTGAGGTGCCAGTCAGCTGGAGGGAACCAGTCCTTAGCACTCAAGTTAAAAGTTAAAAAGTTTTTCCAAGGTCACGGAGCCAGGTCTCTCTAACCTGGCCCAAGGTCTTTGTTTCTCTCCATGGTGCTCACTCAGGATAGAAAAAGGACCTTCTCTGCAGGCGGGCGAAAGTTGGGGTTTTAAACCTACCGTAGCTAGAACCCAAGGAAAATGATGGAGGTGGGCACTGGGTTAGTAGTTTGCAAAGACTGTCTCGTGTAATCCTCCCAACATCTGTATGTGGCAGATACAAGTATTTATCCCTATTTTACAGAGAAGGAAACAGAGATGTTAATAAGTCCCAAGGTCACACAGCAAGGGAGGATCAAGATTCAAACCCAGGACTCTTCTCTATTTGTGTTAATGTGAACACCGGTCAGCTCAGGCAACCAAGGCTTCTTACAGAGTGTCAAATGCTCGCAGGGAGGACACAGTGAAGGTCATGGGTCCTCATATTTGTCCTCTGTGTCACACTTTAAACCTAGGGAAAAGAATCATGACTGAAACGCCACAATCATCTCCCAGACGCTTGATCTGGGCAGAGCAGCCAGCTGTCGCCACTGCTCCCTGTATCTGCTCACACCGCCCGTCTTTCCCCATTCCACTCGGTCGGGACTAGAAAGACAGAGAAATACTCAACGTGCAATGCTTTGCATGGACGGTCTGAAAGCCCCGGAAAATACCAGCCTCCTTTGCTCGGCTGAAAGTAGCAGTGGGAAAGGAAAGGTGGTTCAGCACTTGAGAAAGGACTCTTGACCAACATCTGACCCAGCGTGACCCTTTGGGCTGCAGTCCGCACTTAAATTCCTGGCCTCTGATGACCTTGAGCTATCTTGGCCCTGAACCTGTTTCCTATTTACTTCACTAAGGCCTGACACTTGACACATGCCACCCGGCAGCTCCCGCACCCATGTGCTCCCCTAATTGATGAGGAATTATGTTCACCCATCGCTCTTCGGGGCAGAAGCTATGTCCTTGACGAGGGCCAGGCTGGAGTAATTACGCTTCCTCAGAAGAGGCTACCAGGTAGCCTGCTTACTCCAGCAACAGAGGTGCCAGCTGCTACACAGAGAGAGCGAAGAAGGCTCCAAATGCAAAGGGTTAGCGTGGGCCGTTGGCTTAGCTCAACACAAACGTGAATTACCTCATTTAATTCTCATCCAAATCAAGAAATGGAAGAGTCTAGAGGAAGAAGCCCAGCGTGGAGATACAAGGGAACATTTTGGGTGATGACTGTTGTTAGAGATGAGTTAAAAAAGAAGTCAACAGATCTCCGGGCTCTAGTGTAAAATTTTGCTTCCGGGTGAAACCAAAGATGACAAACCAGAACAAGTTGTTTACCTCAGTAGTCTAATTCTGGTCTCCAAGTATTGACTTCTGACCAATTCTAGGAGGAGCAGGAGGCCAAAGTCAGTATAGGATGTGTTGGGGGTTTTTTTCCTTCCTCTAACTCCTATTCACTCTCCAAAACCCAGGGCAAAAGGCCCCTTCCTCTGTAAGGCAGAATATGGCAGGAAAAGCTGAGTTTCTAGACCCAAATTCTAGGGTTAAATCCTAGCGCCATGAAAACATCATTATGAGGGCCACATGCCTGGTGGATGGTACTTATAAATAATACCTTGTAGATGTTCCCAGGTGCTTCAGAGCCCTTAATCTGCTGTCTCCTGTCCTTGTCCTCCATGAGACCCAGAGCTCCTCACCTTCCCTTCTCTGAACCACCAGAACAGACCGGCACACAATTTTAAAAATAATAAATAAGATAAAATCTTGTAACATGTGCAAACCAGCTAATGCTAATCTCCACTTCAGTCTTTCTGCGCCACCCTCGAGCCCTGACACCACACAGGGCTGTTTTCCACTTGGCTTTACCCCGGCCGGTGATTGCACAAGAGCCCACAGAGAGGCGTGCAGCAGAGTAAACAAGAGAAGCTCTGAACACCCATTCATGGGCAGCTCGGAGGTGTCAGGGGGCCGGGGTGTGTGGCCGCGTCCTCGGCCATGGGGACAAGGAGCCTCCGTGAAGCCGAGGAGACTTGCCGACGGCCCCACTCCAGGCAACCAAGCCGCATCTCGACCAAAGGAACCAGAAGGCACAAAGAAAGGCTCTGTCACCGCCGCAGGGTGAAGGTCTGGCGTGGTACACGCTGTGAGGGGCAAGGAAGCCCTAAGACAAACCGTCCCGAGGAAACGCGCTGTGGTTAAATATAGCGAAGGGTGTTTTTTTACGAAGTTCACGTCTCAAAGGGGAGATGATCCAGGCGAGCCACCGGCAGGTGGGTTTTTGCACAAATAAACCAGGGCCTTTTTCACAGCGACATGGGGCTGTGCAGGAGACCCAAAACTCCGCTAAACATCCAGGTGGCGCTTGTCTCCACAGGGGCTGGCTGAGGGAGGCCTAGGGCCAAACCTAGGGGCCAGGAGGAAAGGAGAAAAAGCAGGGCTGGGGGGCAGGGGTGGGGATGCGGAGGTCACAGCAGACAGAGGAAAGAAAGGAGGATGGTGGAGAGACAGGGGTGAGTATCCCGTCAAAGCGGCAGGGGAAAGGAGAGGCTGTCCCCCCGGGTGAGCAGACACTCGGACAGGGTTCCCTGTGTGCCAAGCACTGTTCCGCTTAGGAACCATCTACTCCTCCCAACAACCGTAGGTGCTACCATTAGCCCCATTTGACAGATGAGGAAACTGAGGCACAGAGCGGTTGAGTAACCCGCTCGTGGTCACACAGCCAGTGAGTGGCCGAGCCACAGGAAGACAATCGGTGTTGCCGTGGGCAAGCTGCCGTCGTGGGTAGAAGCGGGTTCCTTTTGGTTCCGCCCCTGTGTGTGTGAAGCACTTGCTGAAAATGCTGAAGTCCCCTTCCTCCTGACCAGCGTAGGGGTGCTCAAGCTCCCCTCAACCAAATAAACTGGAGTTGCGCCCTGTGCTTTTCTAGGGTACGATGTCACTGACCAGGTGTTCAGGGGACAAGAGGGTGGGCCCCTGTCTGTTTTGCTCCTGACTGCTGTGTCCTCGCCAACTACCAAGGCACCTGGGAAACCCATAAACCCACCCACCTTGGGCCATAATCCCATTTGCTCAGATTCTTTGGTCCCCAAGGATGGAGATGTGGTTTGTGTCAGCAGGCAGGCCTGCAACGCCAAGCCACCGGTGCCGCACGCACATGCCTGACCACTGGCTCCTGGTTCCCATTTTGCCGTGAAAAGCAGCAGCCAATGACTGCAGAGTGCCCGCCCTCCCCCCAGCCCAGTGGCCCTCAAAAGGGGGTGTTTCTGCCACGCAGGGGATACTGACACTGTCTGGAGGCATTTGTGGTTGTCACAACTGGGGCAGGGGCGGCCCTGACATCGGGTAGTGCAGGCCAGGGATGCTATAGAAACACCTGACCATGCACAGGACGGCCCCCACCACGGAGGAGTGAGAAGATCCCCCTCTCTCCTGCATCAAAGCCAAGAACACATCTCCACCTTGGACATGAGCTTGGGGGAGAAGTCTTGTCTTTCACACAACTGGGTGTAAAAGTAAAAAAGTGTCCCTAAGAGGAGGTAAATCCTAGAAACCAGCCCAATTTTACCCCTGCTCCCAACAGGTTTCCCAACTGCAAAAACGCTGATGAAAATCCCTCACGCTGACATGACACACACCCCCAGATGCTACTCTTGAGCAACTCCTCAGCAGTTTCACTTGGACACTGGAAATCTATGCCAGAGGAGACTCGTTACGCTAATTTCCTTCAGTAAACAGTTCAAATCTTACCTTGGAAACCAACGAAACGGGGAAAGCGAGCCACGGAGCCGCGTGGAACCCTTTCCTCTGAAGGCTGAGCATCGGCTTTCTGTGACTTTCGTTCTTCAGGTGGTAAACATGGATGTTTCTAGAACGGCGTGAGTGTTCCAGCATGCACATTTCTCACTTAGTTTCAACAGGCTTAGTGTGAAAGATTGCATGACCAGGAAATAAGAAGCAACAGAGGAGATTAGACTATTAACGAATCCGCCATTGGCTGCTAGACAGCCCCTCCGGGCTGGCGCGGAGAGTGGAGTAACCGCTGGCTAACCAAGGGAACGCTTGCAATCCTGCCTAAAGATCACTTGCGTTTTCCGAAGCATGTAAGTTTTGTGTGGATTCCAGCCCACTCACGGCACTTCCTGAGGTCTGCCTCCCCTTTCACCAGGAAGACCAGCAGCTATTGCACAGTCCCTTGCAAGTTGCACAACAGTTTCTCCATCGAGACACACAGGGTCATGGATTGGAAAAGCAGTCCACCTCAATGAAAACCAGCAGCAGTGGAATCGTTTCGGTTTTGTTTGGCTTTTCATTTTTTCCTGAAAACCGACATGCATCGCCAATTAGTAACACTATATCCCAAAAGGTATTTTCCTGTTTCTTAATGTATGTGGAACGAGGTAGTCTGAGACCTGTATCTGCACACAAAGGTCCTATCTCAACACAGGAATGAGGGTGGCATCACCTAGGATAAGTGCTGGCAACCCTGGACCAGACTGTCCCAAACCTGCAGCCTCTCTCGGGGCACAAGAAACAGTCCTGGAGGCCCCCGATAGGTCCTGCTCACAAAGGCAGGTTTCCTCTGGCCACCATTGTGCACAGCAGTTTTGAAACCTCCCCTAACCTTAATGGGATCCCAAGCATTCCGAGGCCCAGAGCCCAGCAGACCCTCCACGGAAAAGCAGGACCAGAATGACGGTGGCCATCTTGGCAGGAGGCGACAAACCAACACTCCACGCTGCTTGAAAACTGGGGTGGGGGTGTAAAGGTTATTTTAGCAGCTTAACAGCTTAACACATTGAGTCTGCTGTCCTTCTAAATGGACAAATGCCATTTGTATCTCTTGGATATATGAGACAGTCAAGAGTTCATGATCACAGTCCATCTACTGAGCAAGGCTAAAAACAGGAAGGTCAAGAGTCTTAACAATTATATCATTATTCTCTGCAGTAAGACAATTGACGCATTGCACTCCAAGCAGCAGGGAGCCTGGGCTGGCCACTTTCACGTCTGTCATTTAACACTGTTCTGGAAGTTGCTGCTATAACAAGGTTAACAGCAATAACCAGCATAATTATTGGTAAAGGGCAGCAAATCATCGCTATCTGAAGGTGCTATAATTATAGAGTTAGAAAATCGAAGGGAATCAACTGCATGGCTTTAGAATTAGCAAGCATTTAATAAAGTAGCGGCACACAGAGAAAACACAGTCCCTGTCCCATATGCTGGGAAATCACCACTTTCAACACTTTTTAAAAATCTCTCTCATTAGATAGATGAATGAGTGGATGGATGGATGGGTGCATGGATGGGTGGATGGGTGGATGGATGGTAGGATAGACAGAAAGCCAGCCAACCTAAGAACAATGCTCAGAAGAATTAGATTCTACCTGAAGAAAAATCATAAAACATTTCTAAGAATAAAAAAGAAACTTGGGACACATAAATGCAAGTAAATATTGTCAAGATGTCACATCTCTCCAAGTCAATTTACGGGTTACCATCCCACAACAAAACCCACAAAGGGCCTCCGGTCTGTTTCTCTTTCTCTCTCTTTCTCCCCCCTCTCCCTACCCTCCCCCACTTTTTCTTTCTTGAGGTTTGGTTATATTTTCTGCATTTTAAGAAGAATAAACAAAGCTAGGGTGCTCTTTCAAACAATGGGAAGGAAGAACTACCTGGAAGATACTATTAGGATCATTTTAATTGTGAAAGAAAAAGGAACGTCAAAGATTAATGATTTAAAGTTAAGTGGCTAAAAGCAGATTCTGCTGCACCAGTACACAACACACAAATAAAAAATAAAGGCGCTATGACCCTCCCGCCCATGAGGTGGGCCATGCAACCCAGAATGCTGCACAGATTTCATTCTGTCACGTTCTCACCTCTCAGCAAAAATGTAGGAAACCCGAGATGAATGTGAAATGCATGGAACTATTAAAAAAAAGAAAAGAACCTAGAATAGAGACGGATGTTTCCTACACATGGATAAGAAAGGACTTGAGAACAAGCAAGGGTGGAAACATGAATTGGAGGGCCAGGAGGTCCACAACCAGGGGAATGAGGAGATGGGTGTGCAAACTGGGACTGTGCCCAAGCACGTGAGCCCTTGGAGGCTTCCACCTCACATCTTTTCACAGATGGACCTGTAGCAGCTGCAACAAGGTCCCACAGACAGGGCGGCTGAAACAACAGAAATGTGTCGTCTCACAGCTCTGGGGGCCAGAAGTCGGAAATGAAGATACCGGCAGGGCTGGCTCCGCTGTGGCCTTAGAGGAAAGGATCAGTCCCAGGCCGCTTTCCTTCACTGCAGATGACCGTCTTCGCTCCGTACCTGCTCACATCGCCTTCCCTCTGTGCGCACTTGTCTCTGGGTCCAGTTCCCTCTCCTTACAAGGATCCCAGTCATACTGGATCAGCGCCCATCCAATGACCTCATTTTGACTTGATCACTTCTGTAAATAATCTACTTGCAAAGAGCACCCCATTCTGAGGTGCTGGGGGTTAAGGCTCCCACATATCTCTTTGGAGGGCACACAACCCATACCTGAGCCACCCACTGGGGCCGCAGGGGTGTGTGGGGTCCCAGAATGAGGCAGTCACCACCTCTGCATCATAGCAAGCTCACCAGTGACAGAACCCAAGATCCCACCTCTCTCTTCTCCACCTTCCTGTCTGAAATGCCCCTTGCATGGAGCCCACGGCACATTCCTGGGTCATGTGGTTCACAGCGCTCACTTCTTCCCCTCAACAGACCCACCACGTTCCTCACTCTTTCATCTCCTGAATGGCACTGCTGTCTGCCATGACGCGGCCACCACACAGATACTGAAGACACAAAAGATGAGGAAGCCACCCAGCTCTCCAATGGGACAAGACACTTCCAGATAACAGCTTCACATCACCCTGGGATGAAATCCGACTTTTGCTACAGCTTGTTTCCTCTGTCAGTTTATTTTTTTAATTGTGATAAAATATACATAACATACAAGGGCTTTCCGGAAAGTATCCAGCCATCTAACATGAAAAAGAGAGGCATTTATGGCTGGGTTTTTCTGGGCGGCCCTCATAATACAGGTATCTACCATAGTAACCATTTCCGCGTGTACAGTTCAGGGGCATTCAGCACACTCACATTGTGCAGCCGTCCCCACCAGCCATCTCCAGGACTTTCTCATCTTCCCAACCTGAAACTCTGTCCCCATTAAACACTCACTCCCCTCCCCTCACCCAGGCCCTGGCTCTCACCACCTACCTATTGCAATAGATTTGACCCTCTGGGGACCTCATGTGAGTGGAATCACAGAGTATTTGTCCTTCTGCGTCTGGCTTATGTCATGGAGCATAATGTCCTCAAGATTCCTCCACGCTGTAGCAGGTGTCAGAATGTCCTTCCTTCTTCAGGCTGAATAATACTCCACTGCACGTATATGAGGGCTGTCCGGAAAGTACCCCGCCATGTGGAATAAAAAAGAGGCATTCGTGGTTGGATTTTTTCTGGACAGCCCTCGTATATTCCACACTGTGTGTATCTACTCATCCACTGATGGACATTTGGGGTGTTTCCATCTTTTAATAAGGCTGATACGAACACAAGTGTACAAACGTCTCTTCAAATCTCTGTTTTCGATTCTTTTGGGCACAGACTCAGATGTGGAATTCCTGGGTCATATGGATACTCTACATTTAATTTTTTGACGACCCCACACTGATTTCCATAGCGGCTGTACCATTTTACATTCCTACCGGCGGTGCACAAGGGTTCCGATTTCTCCACAGTCTCATCAGTGCCTGTTGCTTTCTGTTGTTGTTATTTTATGGTAGCCGTGCTAGTGGGCATGAAGTGGCATCTCATTCACCTAATAAGGCTCTCCCTTATTAATGGCATTAATGACATCCCTGATGGAATGTCAGCTTCCCAAGGGCAGGAACTTTTCTCTACTGTTCTAGGCCACATCCTCAGAGCCTAGAACAGCACCTGGACTTAGCAGGTGGACTGAGCAGCTTGGGGAGAGAAGACAGATTTGAAGGCCATGAAAGCAGTTAAAGGGACAGGCCTCAGGGAACTGACTGGGTAGAGGGATAAAGGACAGAAAGGCCTCCAGCTCCAAGCCCAGGTCAGACGATGAGAGAAAAGCGAAAGCTACAGCCCATCCTGGTAGAAGCTGGGTCCCCGTGAGTGCCGTGCTGATTTTTCTCTGAGCTTCAAGTTCTTCCTCTGTAAAAGGGTAGGATTATAATGGAGTCCAACAGAAGAGCTGCTGAGACGCTTCACGCGAGCGTCTGGCTTGCAGCAGGGCACGCCACCCACGTCAGCTCACGGCCTCCCCGAGGAGAGATGGAATCAGGCTGCCGTTCACGCAGCAAGGTCCTGCAGCACAAGCGGAGGTCCGTGCAGGAGAGAAACTATCTAGGGAATGTGTTTTCAACAAAGCAAACGTCAAAGGAACGCGTGTCGGCAGCCGGCGCCGTGGCCTTAAAAAGCTTCCGGCTTCCCGGCCTGGCTCCGGGCATAGGGACACTCACTCCTTCGGCTGGCCAGAGACCTGGGCAGCCCCGCAGCGACCACCAGAAGCCCGCTCCGGCGCTCGGAAGAAGCAGGGCAGCTACGTGAGACATTCCAGCTGGTCAGCAAGGAGGTAAAAAAGTTCCTGGTCCTGAACTCCCTTCTGCAAACACTGCTTTGGTCCAAACGCTTGTGTTGTCTTCATAAAGTTCAAAGTCACCTGGTGTCTGGGGTGTTTATCTGCCGCCCAGCAACTTGCCCCAGAGCCTTCTCGGTCAGCCATGTACTTGGTCCTCGAGTTCTCATGGCTCAGGACAGTGACCCTCACCTGCCACAACCGCCAGCATCTCTTAAACTTTTCTAACAAAACTTGTCTTAGGCCACTTGTCTCAGACTTCCTCGTGCGGTTTTTGCATGAAAAGTGTGCCAAGTCTGAAGTGACAGGGATTCCTAAGTGGACCACCCCCGGGTCCCCCATTGTTACCCACTCTTTCTGCAATCTCCTTCAAAAAATAAACTGAACAATAATAATCAGGGGTAATGACGACAATCGTAATAACACAACACGCCTGGGGACAGGGGAATTCACTGGAAAGGGGCACGAGCGAACCCCTGGGGGTGATGGCCACATTCTCTATTTTGGTTTCAGTCGTGGTTACACAAGTGTATACACTTGTCAAAATTCACTGACCTGAACACTTAAGATCTGTGTATTTAATTATATGTTAAATGTCTTGGTTATTAAAATTAACTAAAAAGAGTAACACAACAGCATCAACATGACTCCAGCCGTCTCCCCTCATCTGTGGGGATACATTCCAAGACCCCCAGTGGATGCCTGAAGCCTAAGCCTATATACATTGTTTTTTCCTATGTATATGTACCTATGATAAAGTCTAATTTATAAATTAGGCATGGTAAGAGATTAACAATAACCAATAATACAATAATTATAATAATATCCTATAATAAAAGCGATTTGACTGTGGTCTCCCTCTTGCTCTCGAAATACTTTATTCCACCATATTCAGCTTTCACTTACAAGAAGCCTGTAAGGCTTCTCTTTGGCACATCCAAGTTGCCACCGTGACTACCCGTACGCTTTGAGACCATTATTACCATATTTTGCTGTGTATCATGCACACTTTTTGCCCAAATTTGTGAGGAAAAAATAAGGGTGCACATTATACGTGGGTAGTACTAATTCCATATCTAAATAAATGTTTTTAATTCTTTTATTCATGCTGATGAGTTAAAAGTATAACTCTAGAAATCAATAACAGATCTGTATGCAAAATAATACCCTGGAATATGATAATCAGGTGTTTCCACATACACGGAGCACGTTACACACGGGAGAACAAGGGTGCCTTGAACACAAGCACTGTGACACCACAATAGTCAACCTGATGGTAACCGTGACGGCTACTGAGCAACTAAGGAGCAGGGAGCGTCTGCAACGTGCAGGCACTGGGCAGAGGGATGAGTCACGTCCCGGGGGTGGGGGGGACATCACGAGATTTCATCATACGACTCAGAGCAGCATGCCATTTAAAAGGTATGAATTGTTTATTTCTGGGATTTTCCATTTAATGTTTTCAGACAAGGGGGGACTACTACATAGAGTATAATGACAACATGACTACAATAACAGCGGCAACGCCACTATAGTGTCCATCATTTCTGCATTATCTGATTTGATCCATACAACCCTGTGATACATTTCTCTTCCTATTTTACAGATGAGGACACAGAGGGACCCTGGAGAAATCCATTAACTTGCCCAGGATCCCACAGTTCATAAGTGGCAGTGCTGGGTTACAAATCATGCTTCCTCCTGTGTGTCCTGGCACGTGCAAAGAAAGAAAACATGACTGCAGCTTTTCCAGAAATGTCTACAGTGAAGCCTTGAAGCCAAGTGCTATGAGCCACCATCACTGACAGAAACCCCATCACACACACACTCTCGCACACATACACACACGTGCACATAGACAACATGCATACGTACCCACACACGTGCACAAACACATACACTCACATACACATGTGCGCATACATACACATACACACAGACATGCACATACACACATTACCCACCCAACCACCCTGGACATCCAATATCTTTATATCCAGAATGCCCAGTCCTTACAACTTTGAGCAGCCCAGGAAGGCTCTCTTTTATTCTATGTCTCCTAAGTACTGAAAGATCTGTTTATTCCGACTCTTAAGAAAGTTCTTTAGTAATCCTAAACTGCAGAGTATGTATTTGTGTGTGTGTGTGTGTATGTGTGTGTGTGTGTGATTTGTTCTTAAAACAAATATAGACAACCAATTTTTTTAACATGGCTGGTATCTGATGGTTTTCTCCTTCACACTCCTTACTCGGGATCTAAAGCACAGCTTACTGCGAGCTAAATATTGTATGTTCATTATCTCACAACTCCGCAAGGAAGTTATGTTCTATTTTACCTTTTACAGGTGGGAAAGCAGAGGCCCCAGGACGATAAACACCTGCCCGGGGTTGTTGTCCACTAACAGTGGGTTAAGATTTAAACTCATCTGAGCCCTTAATCACGACAACAGAATGTTTCCTGGAACATGGCTGCCTAGTTGTTTTGCTTTTTAATCTTTAATTTTGGTAATCTGATGTTTGTGGGCACAGCGCTGTTGATGGAAACTTCCAAACCTTTAAAAACGCAGCCTTGTATTCTTGAGGTATCAGTGCCTTTACTTACTACTTTACATCTTTGCTCTGGATCTCCCTGGGACTTAGTACAATGTATCCTTTTAGACTTTGTGTTCGAAATGTGATGGTAAGTCACTGTCAACGTGGGACCCTTCTAGAGACCCAAGTACCTGACATACAAAAAGAACAAGCTCAGTAAAGGTCACAGGACTGGGCTGCAAGGTGTTATACAGTGAATAGTGTTACGATCCATTCAAAATGGATGCAGCACTGAGCGTGGGTCAACATTTAGTTGTTAAAAATACCGTTTTGGTGGTCACTGAACCATGCAGGGAGGCCAGAACGTCCCCACACTTGCCTCGAGTCCGACTTTCTTTACCATTACGTTCTAAACTGTACAAACGTTCTTCCTATGCACCGTCCTGTAGTCATGTTTCACCATGCAACATAGTCAGGAGGAAAAGAAAATGCGAAAGTTGACAATTCAGAGTATCAGGACCTGAGGAGAAGGTTTGAAGATACAGTAGCCTCTCCGGTAAGTGGAGCTCAAGCTACCAGCACGCGCAGGCATGTCGCCGGGTGCTTGAGATCTGGTTAAGGGAGCGTCTGCTTACATGTATCCGGCACCTGCCCATTCCCGTGGGTGCCAGTTAGCTGAGAGTCTACTGTACTCACTTTCATATGTTCAAACCATGAAAACAGGATTCGGGTATTTTTTTTATTCCTTTCTCTACAATATTTCTGGAAACTGATTTTTCACAGATGTTCATGGGAGTACAAGCTAGAATCAGACCATCCCTCTTAATCAGTTAGCCCTACCTCTGCCTCAGCACTCACTTGCTGGACTTTAAACCCAGTCAACAGCCTAACAACAAGGCAAGGTTCAACCCCCAGCTTCTCAAAACACCCTTGAAAGACCCTGAGAAGGTCGTTCCACCGCTACATGCTTCTTTCTCTTCAAAGATAGTAGTAAACTTCTTAAATTCTGACTCCTTGTACTTACAAATGTAAAAACATCCTAAAATCTTTACTCCAGGCTCTCACACATGAAAAAGAATTTCTATTACTCTAAAAAATAAAATTCTGGACAGTCTCTCAAAAAAAGACAAACTAGAAGGAAGTGAAAACACTATCTCAAAGAGATATCTACACCCCTGTGTTCAATGCAGCATTGTTTGTTTGTTTGTTTGTTTGTTTGTTTGTGGGTAGTGCCCTGGCTGGGGAACCCAGGCTGCAGCGTTGACAGTGCCGAAGCCTTAGCCACTACACCACCAGGGAACTCCCAGCATTATTTATAATAGTCAGGACATGGAGGCAACCTAAGTGTTCATCAACGGATGAAAGGATAAAGAAGTGTGATGCAGACATAGATATACTCATATATGTATAGCTATAGAGCTCTAAATAACAGAATATTACTCAGCCATAAAAAAGGAGTGAAATCCTGCCATTTGTGACAACATGGATGGACCTAGAGGGTATTATGCTAAGTGAAATAAGTCAGACAGAGAACGACAGATACCATATGACCTCAGTTATATGTAGAATCTTTAAAAACAAAACAAAAACACTGAACTCATAGACAGAGAGACAGATTGGTGATTGCCAGAAGTGGGGGCATGCAGTGGGCAAAATGGGTGAAGGGGTCAAAAGCACAAACCTCCAGTTACAAAATAAATAAGCCCTGGGGATATCAGATACACCATACTGACTACAGTTAATAATACTGTGCTGTATATTTGAAAGCTGTATACCTAAAACTCATATAATCTTATTATGTCAATTCTACCTCCACAAAAAAATAAAATAAAATTGTGGAGGTGGAAGGGATGACTAGATGGAGCACAGGGAATGTCTGGCACTGTAATGATGGATACGTGAATTCACGCATTTGTCAAAACCCAAAGAATATACAACACAGTGAGCGAACCCTGATGTCAACTGCGGGCTGTGGTTCATAACACTGTATCAATATTGGCTCATCAATTACAACCACATGAACGAAAATTTTAATTACCATACTAATGAAGTTGTTAATATTGTAATAGGGGAAACTGTTGGGGAGAATGAGGAAGTACATGGAAATGTTTTTTACTTCCTGCTCGATTTTTCTGGTCTAAAAAAGTCTATTAACCAAATAAATAAATACATAAATAAATAAAACTCTGCAAATGTCTGTGTGTCTGGGTATAGTGCTTCTGGAAGATTCTCAGAGTCACACTCAGAGTTAATTAAATTAACAGCCTTGCCTTGTTACAAACTGGCTGCTCTTCAAAAGACAGTTAAGAAAAATGAAAGGTATAAACCACTGAATGAGAGAAAACACAATACCTCTTTCTGACAACACTCTTGAGTTCTATATGTATGTATATATAGATACATGTACACACACACACACACACACACACACACGAGACCAAAATGCCAAAATAATAAAAAGAACAGGCAAAAGACTTTCCCGTTCACTCCACAAAACATATACAGATCTCAATACATGTGTCAAAGATGTGCGACATCACTAGTCATCAAACAAATGCAAATGAGAGCCACAGTGAAACACCAAGTCACACCCACGAGAACGGCTCATATTATTATAAAAAGATGGCCATGCCAAGTGCCGATGAGCTGTGGAGCAGCTGGAAGCCTCTCTCGCACGCTGCTGGTGGAGTGGGGTGTGGTACAGCCACGTGGGAAAACAGTCTGCTGAGGCCCCAAACACCCGTACCACGGTGTATATCCAGGAGCAATGAAAGGGCGCACCCTCGAAAAGGCTCACACACAGGTTAGCATAATAGCCAAAAACTACAAACAACCCAAATCTCCTTCACAGGTAAAAACAAAAGACTGTATGTCCACACAATAAATACTCCTCAGCAGTTTTAAAAATAAATGCAGTAACATGCACGAATCTCAGAACATGATGCTGAACAAAAGAAGTCAGACACAAAAGAGTACCTGTTGGCTGCACCCGTTCACATAGCATTCTGAAAAAGACAAAGCTAGACAAGAGACTGCCCGGGGTGAGGGTGACAAGGGGACAGGACTGCACAAAGCGGGAGGGAGCTTCGGCGCGTGCTGGGCGTGTTCTCTGTGCTGACTGCTGGTGGCTTCCCCAAAACTCATTCACTGTACACGTAACATGGGCATTTTTATTTTTAAACCGTGGTACAATACTCGTGAAACTTACCATCTTAACCACTTCTCAGGGGCACTAAGCACGTTCACGTTGTGCCACACACCACCACCCATCTCCAGAGCTTCCTCACCTTCCCAAACTGCAACTCTGTCCCCAGGAAACACTGTCCCCGCCAGCCCCTGGCCCCCACCATCCCGCTTTCTGTCTCTATGGATCTGACTCCTCCAGGGACCTCGTATAAGTGGACTCGCACCGTGTTTGTCTTTTTGAGTGTGGCTTACTTCACTGAGCATAACGCCCTCAAGGTTCAGCCACGTTGCAGCAGGTGACAAAATTCCTTCCTTTTTAAGGCTGAGTGATATTCCACTGTCTGGATGGACCACTCAGTGTTTATCTATTCATCCGTCAATGGACACGTGGGGTGCTTCCACATTGCTTCCTCAGTCCTTTGGCATCAAGCCATTCTTGAAATGAGACTGTCACCTGCAATGTTAAAGGCTGATTGTTTGTGTCCCCTCAAAATTCAAAGGTTGAAGTCCATTAGGGGGGCTTCTCCCAGTGGATGGTATTCGGAGATGAGGCCTTTGGGAGGTAAATAGGTCTGGCCGAGGTGCTGACGGGGGACTCTCTTGATGGGATGAGCACCCTCATAAGAAGAGAGAGAGAGATCTTTCTCTAGGAATAAGCACCGAAGAAAGGCCATGTGAGGCACAGGGACAAGGTGGTCCATCCACAGGCCAGGAAGGAGGCTCTCACCAGGAACCAAATCTGCTGGCACCTTGATCTTGGACTTCACAGCCTCCAGAACCATGAGAAATAGGCTAACTAGACGTCCTGTTTTAAACAAATCAACTTGTGGTGACCTGTAGATAGACTGATCAGACGTACCATTTTAAACAGGGGAGAAACTAACAGTACTGTCCCATTTCACAGAGACAACTGGTCAGCCGACAGACACCCTGAATTTAGCCCAGTGAGACTAGCCTGACCCTACGTACCGTCTGAAATGGACAGCACCGTTGTTTTCCTGTCCCATTCAAAATGGGATGTCTGGTCAGCCTAGAGATAAATGTCTGTTGTTTAAGCCCATCAGCCTATGGTATTTTGTTACAACAGCCCCAGATTACTAAGACACCTTCCCAAGGCCACCAGACATTTGTGCTGCCACCTTCCTGGCTCTACTGCTCTAAATGTTCTCAACAAGGACCCCAGGGCACGGGGAGAGGAGGCAGATACAGAGGCAGATGGTGTTGGGTAACATTACCCAATTGAGGGCTTAGAGAGCGCCCCAGGCAGATGGTAATTAAAGTAATTGGGCCCGCCTTCCCTGAGACATCCCAAACCCAAGTGATGAGGCACCTGCAGCATCAGAAACCAGCCGATCCACCCCTTTGCAGGATGCACGTGCCTAACACGCCACAGGGCACACTTCATCGCCCTGAAGAGTCCCAGAGTCCATGATGCCCACTCTCAGGTCCCAGAGAGAGGGAGGTTACGCGCCATGTAAAATGGGAGGCCAGGGGCCCTGCTGAGTTTCTGCCTGCATCTGTAAAGCATTCGTCAGAGACGTAGCCTCACACTCCACATCTGATTCCAGCCGCAACCCTGCAAGCCCGGCAGAGAGCCAGCCCTCGGCAGCGGCATGGTCCCGATGGGCACTCCTGGTGGGCACGTGTTGCCCCCAGGCATCACACGTGATAGGTGCACACCAGTGGTTCCAAAAGCTGCAACTCTGGGCGAGCTACCCTCTCATGCCTCCATTCCCTCATCTATGAAATGGGGAAACTAGAACTTTTTCCCTCACAGGGTTGCCCTGAGGATTAGACTGCTTATGAGCACACAATAAGGATCAGATACCTGTCAGAGGTCTGAATCCTATGGCTGTGTTTCTTCCTTCTGACTTCAAATCCTGTCAAATCCTCCCAATCCTAAAAGCACCAATAATCAGAAGAGAACAGTCTCATAAAACAGGAGGGAATCAAGTTAACCCATTGTTACCTTCTCAGAGATCAACACACATAATCAAGGTCTGTCCTGCCTCAGTCAGTGCTCCGAAAGGGAAAAGGTCCGGTGGCCAGCTTATTCCAACATTCACAGGTGCCCAAGGAATGCCCAGCCCCGAAGTGGGCTTGGGGGGAGGGGCTGCAAAGGAGAGTCAAGCCGGTCCCCAGCTCGAACTGGCTAAAGGGAATGACCGCTGGGAATTGCCCCCAGAGGTAAAATTTAGGGGGAAATTTAAAAGCAGAAATGCTCAGAGACGGTCTAATGGAGTTTGGGGCTGGAACCGAGTGGGGGCTGGTGGGACACGGAGCTTTCAGATGGCAAGATGTTTCCAGTCAGGAACCGAGGGATTAAAAACTAACTGCTGGGCACCACCCACATGACCAACTGACCCTCTAACAGGCTTACAGAGGTGCCGCCACCCCATTTTACGAATGGGGAAACAGGCTCGTGGATATTAGCTACGTACCAGTTCTCCCAAGATCTCAGAAGTGTTAGAACAAGGAGAGCACAGCGCTAAGAAGGGAGAGTCCATGTCCTGGCTGTGTGATCCTGGGTGAGCTGCTTAGTGTCTCTGTGCAGAAACAGATTTCTCCATCTGGAGAATTGGGAATAACAGTGGCACCTAGTACTTCTTCAGGTCATCCAGGAGATGAAATGTATCAACACATATAAAGCTCTAAGAACAGTGTTGGTTGGCATAGAGCAAGCACCCAGGAAACGAGAGGCGGCCAGAATGAGGCAGATTTTGTTTCTAGATCTGATTCCAACCAGAAGAAAATGAAAGTGTCTGAACCCCTGTGAGGAGGGACGAACATGATGGTCAGTGCTCTGGGAAGGGGCAGGTAGAGAGGCGGAGAATGGATGAAGGGTGGGGGTCCTAGTGAGTGATGAGCAGTATCTACGCAAGGCAGGGCTGCAGGTAAGAGGGGTGGTTCAGAACAAGCTGAGTTTGCCTGGGGGCGGGGGGGGGGGGCAGAGACCTTTCGGGGGTGATGGGAAATATATCTGGATTGAGGTGGTAGCTACACGAATGTAGGCTTTTGTCAAAACTCTTCAAACCATACTCTTCGAATATGTGTATTTTATTGTTTGTAAATTAAACTGCAATAAATCTAGGGAAAACAGAAGTTGAAAACAAATAGAAAAGTAAACAAAAAAAAATTATCTAAATTTTTGTCACAGCATTCTTTCATGCCAACAATAAATTGGAAACGACCTCAAAATGTCCATCGATACAGGTATTACAAGTGTGATCTAGATCCATATTTACATGGAAAGAGTCTTAGTAGATCTAAGAGGAAAAAAGTAGATTGCAACCTAGGTATCATTTGGCATGACATAACCTCATGATTGTCTTTAATGCAAAATGGGATTCCAGCTGACACATACATGTTTGCTGGGATAGTTATAGGAGATTTCATATCAAAATTAAGAACTCAAGGCTCTCGGGGAGGGGGTAGATTTAGGATGACCTGATACTTCTTCTTAACTATATTTTTCTGAAATAGACATGGATAACTTATGAACTAAATAAATATACATTTTTTAGAGATATAATACATGTTTTTTAAATGCGTAAAATTAAACTATGTGTCTCAGGATACAACTTTGGATAATAAAACTATACAGAAACGCAAAGTGATGATCACTAGAAAAGTCACGACAGGGGTTAATCTGGGGGCAGTGACAGGTGCTGGGACTGGACACCAGCTTACATGGGAATTGGCAAAGTGCTGGTTTTTGAACTGGTGAAGATAATGAGGGAGGGTATTCACCCCAGAGCAGTGGTTCTCAACCAAGAGTCACCCCAGAGCAGTAGTTCTCAACCAAGGGACTTTTGGCAATGAAATCTGGAGACGGTTTTGGTTGTCACAACTTGGGGTGGGAGGTGTGACTGGCATCCAGAGGGTGGAACCCAGGGGGGGCTGCTCAACACCCTAAGATACACAGGATGGCCCCATGACAAAGAATTATTCAGCCCAAATGTCAGTAGTGTTGTGCTTGAGACACCCTGCCTAAGCTCATTATGTTTAAAAGAGAAAAAGATAGAAGAGACAATATGAATGGTCAATAAACATTAAAAGACAACCAACTTTGTTAGTGACCAAGAAAACGCACATTAAGGCCACAGGGATATGCACATCCACGCCCTGCACTCTGACCCAAACTGAAAAGTCTGATGTTTTTTATCTGGGGGAAAGATGTGAAAAAAATGGTGACTTTTAGTCCCAACTGATGGGAGGGAAAATGAACAATTTTTTCATTGTTAATTACTTTAGAAAACAAATAGTCCTTCTCCATTTTGTTTTTCTTTCTGTGTTCAATATTTAATTTAAAAAATTTAACCTGTCTATAATTCTATATTAAATAAGACAAAATTGATTATGTCAAATTGTAACACTGACATTTCCATGTTGTGTAGCTCAGAAGCTTTGTTTGGGTCCCCATCCCACCCCCAAAAAAGTAAAAGAAAATAAACCCAAGGCAGGACCCCTCGAGGACCAGCATCTCGCTGTCAGTCAGTCTCCCGCTGCAGCCAAGACAGCAAATGAGGTTCGTTAGCAGGACTGCCAAACCCATTTTCCCCACCGCAGCACCACTCTCAGTCATGAACAGTAACAAGAAAGTATAAGGAACGCAGACTTCAGATGGCAGACTCAAACCTTTATTAGATTTCAAATGACAACTCTACTATACTATTTCTAACGTGATACAGCCCCATAAAAATAAAGATGAATCATAGCCCAATTTAAAGGAAAGATTTTACCACAACACGTTCAGAACAAGTCACACTGACTTGCAGCATCTTCATGCTGAGAGCAAGACCTAGAAATAGAACCAAGGACCAAACGGCAGGTCAGCCCACAGGTCAGGTCCCCCCCCAGGCAGGCCCTCGCTCTTTTGAGCCAGCATCACAAAACCGTAAGCGCATGATGAGGGAAGGAGCAAGAAAATGCGATTGGAAAAATCAGTTCCAGCTGTCTTAGAAGGTAGGGCAGCTGGGATAACAGAGTGAGCATGGAGTAAGAACTCTCCAGAAACAATTCCTAACTCTGATGGGGCAGAGACATTGCCAGTGAAGTTAAGCCTTTATTTTCACACTCCATATGCATGTGGGTCCCAGGGGAAGCTTTCCTTGTGGAAGTGCAGATGCTGAGCTCTGACTCAAAATTCACCGACTCTTCCAATTTCCACGTAACACGTACAGAAGCCAATCAAACAGTCACTCAGTGACCAAGAAGCCACAAGCAATTATAAAATGCAGAAAATCTACAGGTAGGCTGACCAGGTGTACTGTTTTAAACAGGACAGGAAACAACAGTACTGTCCTGTTTCAAATGGTACGTCTGGTCAGCCTAGTCTCACGGGGCTAAATGCAGGGTGTCAGCAGGCTGACCGTACGTACCATTTGAAACAGGATAGTACCGCTGTTTTCTGTCCAGTTTAATACAGTACGTCTGGTCAGTCTATCTACAGGGCATGACAAGTTAATTTTTTTTAAACCCCATCAGCTTGGAGATTGAGATAACCCATTAAAATGAACAGTTAATTTTTTTTAAACCCTAACAACTAGTGATTAAAACTCACTCAACTGGAAAGGCAGTGTAGCGTAGTCAAAAGCACATGGTTTAGAATCAAAACAGACCATGGTCTAAATTCCAGTTCTACCCCCACCTCCAACCCCATTATCTATGTGACCTTGGGGCAAGTCACTTAGCCTCTCTCGGAGCTTTGTTTCATCTGCTATTAAAATAGGATAATTCCTAGGGTGGCTATGAAGATTAAATGAGATAATTCAGATAAAGTGACTGCACTCAATGCAGCTTTCATGATAATGACTATCAAAAAATAACAAATCAAAATTATCTTCACAAACTCTTTAGAAAGTAATGAAGAATATTTTATACCCAAAACCCATGGGGGCAACCAAAGCCGTGTTCAGGGGTGAATTCGTGCCCTCACAAGCTTTTTCACATATTAAAAGAATAGTATTAAATTCTTTCATTCATTCCCCAATTTATTCCAAAAAGGATTTAGTTGTCTGGTGAGGCATCTAAACATTTTACATGGGAGTCAGGGAGAAGAACATAGCTCAGAATAATCTAAAAATGGAAAAAATTAACATTATAACAGAACTAATGAATTGTGGGGAGGGGGGAGAAGAATTGATAAATAAACCCATGATCTGCTTTTCTGAAAAAAATAAGCAAAACTGACAAATCTAAATAGACATTAAAGAGAATATAACAACAAGATTATAGCAAGCATAAAAGCATGTTATTAATCCTGAAAATCTCAATGGTGGCTTAGAAAATACAAATAATAAAAGTTGACTTTATGGGAGTTCCCTGGTGGTGTAGTGGCTTAAGGCTTCGGCGCTGGCACTGTCAGTGCTGCGGCCTGGGTTCGATTCCCAGCCAGGGAGCTACCCACATACCAAAAAGCAAAAAAAAAAAAAAAAAAAAAAAAAAAAAAAAAAAAAAAAAAAAAAAAACAAAAAGTTGACTTTAAAAGCTCTTACCAGAGGTTAAAAACATTTTAAGCTGAAATCTCTAACAACCTCGTATGAAATTTTCAAAGTTATCAAAGAATTATTTCCCCAAAAGGTTAGAGTACCATATGATTTTTCCAACAAATAATCGGTTTTTCAAGGAAGTGTTGATGCCATAATTCTAAAACATCTAAAATGGAAAACTTGCCTAGTTCAATACATGTGGCTAGATTATCAGATAATAAAACCTGATGAAGAGATCGCAAAATCAAACAGACCCAAAACAGCACAATTTCACTCATGAATACAGAGGGCAAAAATCCACCCCACCCCCCCAAAAAAAAGAAGCAAACCTAACGAATCAAATTCAACATTATGCTGAGAGAATAATTCATCACGCCCAAGTAGGTTTTACCACAGGAAAGCAAGGATGATTTTATATTAGGAAACCTATTAAACATGGACGTCAGGGAATCCCCATGGTTAAATATTCAATATGAGTCTTGAAGCCCTCATCAATTAGAATAAGATTTAAAATTGTAATGAAAAGTATAACATTTAGACAAAGTTTCCTTAATGATCAAAATGTAGAAAATAAAATTGTACACAGTGGTTAAAAATATTTAAAACCTACTAATCAATTTCACTAAGTTATCTGGATTCAGGTTATATATATATATATGCTTAGTCACAACAGCAACTAACAACAAAAAGTCTGATACACGAATAAGAAATCATCATAACCAGGAAATAGATGAGAAAGACATTTTTTTACACATAAATGAAAACATCTGAACAAATGGAGAAACTGATCACATACACTGCATGGAAAGGAAAAATATTAAGGGAATTTCTCAAATTAATTTATAGATTTAATACAACTTTTTCCATCAAAATCTCAAAGTGTGCTGGAGAAGGCAGATTATTAAGTTCAACAAGAAAAATAAACACTTTGAAAAATTGTAATAAAACATGTTCTAAATGGATAATAACTACATCAGTGTGGTACTGGGATAACAGACACAGGTGAATGAAATAGCACTGATATCCCAGAAGTAGAACATGGTTTGGGGTTGAATTTAATAAATGATAAAGAAAATATCAAGAGTCACAGGGAAAGGAACTGATTATGCCATAACTGGAATTCAAGAAATCAAGTAACTACTCAAGAAAGTCAGTTTAGGTTGTTGGGTACACCACACACAGTCTTGGGTGTTTGATCGAGCTCTTGGTTAAAATGTCTCCTGAGTCCCGTTGTGTTTCCCCCATTGGGGTTCTGTGCTAAATGGCAAAAATGGCCTCAAATTCTTCCCCTCCAACCGGCAGGTGGAGTCTATATCCGCTCTCTTCCTTCAAACTTGCCTTAGCCATATGACTTGTTTTGACCAGGGGGACACTGGAATACCTGAAGCACACAGAGAAAAGCACTTGTGCAATGAGGAATGGTTTCTTGCTGCTCTTTGAACTTCAAAACCATCATGTGATCCAAGTCCAAGCTAGCCTACTGCAGGATGGGCGGCCACAAGGAAGAAAATCAAAAGCATCCCAGCTGACAGCCAGCACCATCTACCAGCCCTGGAGGGAGGCCATGCTACCTCATCCAGCCACCAGCTATCCCACCAAATGGCCCTGGCCAGACCGGGGAGAGAGCTGAGCCTGTGACTGTGGTCACCTGGTGGGTCCAGACCAGAAAATCTGCTCAGCTAACCCACAGAATTATGAGTGAAATAAATGACAGTTTTGTCAATCCATGGTGTTTTGGGGTGGTCTGTTACACAGAAAAAGCTAACTGATACGAGTCCCAAGAGAAAGCCCTACTTCCTCCCCATGAACTGCCCTCCTGTGGTTGAAGTTAGTTTAAGTAGATTCCCATTTCGAGTTGACTGAGACACTCAATGCCGAGCCAGGAAGACAAACTCGGGCTGAGGCTCCCTCCCTGAGTTCCTTCCCCATCCTGACTACTTCCTCTCCACCCACACGCATTCTGTCCTGCTCACACTGAAAGCACTCCGTTCCCATTCCCCAGAGAGAGGGGGGGAAGCCAGGAAGGGACCGACATTCCTCATCCTTGGTCTCCCATAGACGTGATGACACTGTCAGCCCCAGTCAACACACCTGCCCCTTCCTCTTCCCTCTTTTCCCTCAGATGGACCTATAATAGCCTCTTCGTTACACTCAACTTTCCCAAGCCACTCCTTCCTCTATTCTAGCCATTTTCAACAGAGGTTGAAAAAACATTCATTGTTAAATTTTATATTTAAGGAGAAGAGGAATGGGATTTTTATTTTTATCAAAAGAGGGGATATCAGTTTAAAGTTGAGAAAAAGCTTTAAGACTGGCTCCTTTACAATTTCCTCCTGATAGATGAGGAAACAGCAGCTGAGAAGAGCTGGACAACTTGCCCAAGGTCACACAGCAGATACCAGGTTCAAGTGCAGGTCTGCCTTGACTGCAGAGCTCTCTTCAACCATGCAATGCTCCAGAACGATGAGTGTCTCTACAGCAATGCTGCCCAGCAGAACTTTCTGGAATGATGGGAATGTTCTACAGGCGCATTGCCTAAATGGGGTAGTGCAACTGAAGAACAAATGTTTTAAGTTTATTTAATTTTAATTCAGTTATATTTAGCCACATGTGGCCAGTGAGGCCACTTTATTGGGTGGCCCCGCTCTAGAATGTCACCAAGTTGGTTCTAATCACCCTCGACACCCTTACCCTCCCCAATCCCTCCCACCCCCACCCAGGAGAAGTGGCAATTGAGAGACTTGACACCATAAGGGGAAAGTAGCACAAGGGAAAGAGGGTTACCACCCAGCCAAGAAAAGCCCTCTATGAATATTCTAACGTCCTCTAAACTAAAATAAAGAGACAACTCACGCCATTTTACCCTCAGTCGGCAAGAATGGGTCCTGAAGCAGTGACTTCCGTTGACCATTCCAGGCTGGCCAGACCTTTGTCAAGATCTCTTCCGCTGAGTCGGGAAAGATGGGAATGCATTTACCTCTGTGCAGGTGCTCGCCCTCTGGGTCAAGGCGGGAAACAGTCAGTGTCATCCATTCCCTGCCTTCTTTGATTCTGAATCTGTAACTCTTAGGAGCTGGGTCTGCCCTCCCCAGAACACAGGGCCAACATGTCCTTCACCTTCTCACGTCCCCCAACTCCTACTGTTCATTCCACCAGATGCCCGTTGCTGTTCCTTGCAATCCCATCAGGAGACTCCTGTAAATGCAATGCTCCCAGGGCCACAAGTCCCCAAATCAAGTCCAGCAGCACTTACGGGTCTCCGTCAAAGGCATCCTTTCCAACCTGCGAAGAACGTCTGTGAAGAATGATGCCCTCCTCTGAGCAACAAAGTGTCCTTCAGACCATCCTCCGCCTTCCTCCTGCACCGCACCCTCCCCCAAGGGACAGCTCTCCTTCCTTAGACCTACGGGTTTCCTTCTGTCACGTGTCTCCAGGTCGGCTGCGCACTGTCCTCCTCACAACCACGAACCCGAAGATCAACTTCTTGGGGGTTTTTTTCTTGCCCTTGTAAAATTCCTTTGAAAATCACCCTCATCCCCCGTGCGTGTATAAAAATAATCTTCTCAGCAAAATGTGCCTTTGTAAAGAACACTGAGTTTCGCCGTGAAGTTCACAGTCTGTGTCTTGTTTATCATAAACTAAAAAGGGAGGCCCATGAGTACCCCACTGGGCTGCACAACAAAATTTACAGATTTTAAAACCAAAAAACACAGCCAAAGGGCGCACCACCACTCGCGACGGTGCTCGAGAAGGGGCCGCAGAATGGTCACCTGCGAAAATGGCCAATGACAATTGGTGCAGGGGTTGGCATGGCACGCGTCCACTAAAGGCCACCCAAGGGGCAGAACCTGAGTCTGACCCGGGCTCAGGGTCCAGAGCACAGACGGCCACGCTGAACTGGGCCAGGAGAGTGCAGTCAGTGACACCCAGACTCGGGGACACACCCTACCTAGGCCCAGTTCTCCAGCATGGAGAGCACAAGGAAGAGAAAAGGGCGCCTGTGCAGGTGACAGCTACGCACCCGCAGCATCATGGCACTGGGAGCTGGACCCTGCTTGCCAGGAAGGGGTTTCTCCTCATAGCAGGGTGCTGAGTGGATCCCTGGCTCCCACCCACTCCATGCCAATAGCACCCCGCAACTTGTGACAACCAAAAATGTCTTCAGACATTGCCAGATGTCCCCTGGGAGGCAAAATCCCCACCTGTTGAGAATTACTGCTATAGATCCAAAGAGACTACCAATTTTTTTAGAAGTTGTTTTTATTTGTTTGTTTGTTTGTTTTTAATGTGGGTAGCTCCCTGGCTGGGAATCGAACCCAGGCCGCAGAGCTGACAACGCCGAAGCCTTAGCCACGACACCACCAGGGAACTCCCTACCAATTTTTTTTTTTTAATGGGCAAGACTAACTTATGTTGTCTAGAGACTCACACTTCAGTGATAAAACCATACAGAAAGAAGGAAGTGACCAGTAGAAAAGACAGGGCAGTGACCATGTTGGGGGCGGGAGGACTGTGAGTCGGGTGGGGCCCACGGAAGGGCTCCGGGACCGAGGATGGTGCTGGCACAGTGCTATTGCTCAGCCCAGGTGGGGGTATAAAACTGTTCACCTTAGAGTAATTCATTAGGCTACACATTTATTGTGTGTGCTTTTCTGCATCTGTGGCCTCTTAGCTAAAAAAAAATTTTAATAAAATCAAAAGAAAAAAAACCTTGACTCAATACCTTCAACATAGGAACAGAATTACCAAATGACCCAGCAATTCCATTTCTAGATATAGCCCCTCAAAAGAATTGAAAACGAGTATGCAAACAAAAGCTATGACACAGATGTCTGCATCAGCTCTGATCACAATAGTCAAAAGGCGGAAACAACTCAAATGTCTGTCAATCGGTACGTGGATAAACAAGACACGGTACACCCACACAACAGAATGTTACTCAGCAATTAAAAGAAATGAAGTCCTTATACTCGCTGCAATGTGGATGAACCTCTTACTCATGTGCAGTGAGAGAAGCCAGATGTAGAAGTAACACAGTGCGTGGTTCCATTTCTATGAAATGTCCAGAACAGGTAAATCCACAGAGACAGGAAGTCATTTAGTGACTGACCGGCTGGTGGGAGCAGGGAGGCAGGAGCGATGGCTGATGGTAAATGTCTGCAGCTGGGTCGTGGTGATGGCTGCACAGCACCGCAAATGTACTAAACGTCACTCACGATAAATCTTACAGGTATTTTACTACAGTAAACAAACAAGCAAACAAACAAAAACCATGGCATTGCTTTGCAAATGTGAAAACCCTTAACCTCCATCATTACAAATGCGGGAGCCTGTGACAGGAGTCCCGTTGGCCCCTGGATGAGCGTCACAGGTGGCTGACGAACAACAACTGGGGTTGCACACACGGTGCCAACATGTCACCCCCTGAAACTTTGTTCTTATCAGATTTTCCAATGAGGACAGTTTCCTTCACAGGTGAGCACTTGAAAACATTCAGTAGTTAGAGCCCACCAAGCAAACGATAGACTGCAGCCATCACTGAAGACCCAAGACCCTCCCTGAGCAAAGAAGCTTCTATAACAAAAGGCCAAATGACCCTTCACCCAAAACCCTCCAGGCACTTGAGGATCTTGGGCTTTATCCACCAGCTGCCCCCCACCCCCACATGATCATGCTCGACCCCCTGCTTCTGGGGCCTATGGTCAAGGCTGTGTTGAGAGATCTCACTCTGGTCTGAAACCTGGAGTTGGAGGAAAGTAGCTCAAAAATCTGCTACTCATATGGCCCCGCCCACGACAGAATAAGGAGGGGAGGGCAAAGGGAAGCGATCCTTTCGTTTGTTTGGTTCCCACTGTCTCTGCACACAGACAGCCTGAGCTAGCACAGGCTCTAAGCCTGAGATAGAGACAAGGAGAGAGTGAAGGCGGAGGGAGAAAGGAGAGTAGAGGCAGAGGAGGGAGAGGAAGGGGAGAGGAGGGAGGCAGGGGAGAGGAGAGGAGGGACACGATTGTGAAACCCCAGCACCCACATCGGGTCTCTTTATTGGAAAAGAGAACGTGCTGTTAGGTACACGTGTGCGAAGAGAGGACTGACCACAGGGAGCACCTGGGCTCCCAGCCTGACGGGAGCTGATGGCCCTGGGACCTCCCTGCGGCATTTCAGGTGTTCAGTCACGAAGAACAGATCTTCAGTCTGACAAAGGGTCTGGTGACACAGTAGGAAATAACTGGTCAATGAATTTCGTCAGGTAGGAGGGAGAAAGGGAAAAACGTGTCAGACCAGTTACAAGTTACCAGACAGCCACCTTTCCAGGTTATGTACTTAGCTCTACCTTCTTCCCAAGGATTGGGCCAATGTATTTCTCTAAGCAAAAATAAATAAATAAGGTGAATTGGTATCCTTAAGCACCCTGCAAGAAGCTAGGCTCTTGCGAAAACTGTTAAGTCTGGGTTTTCACTACTAAAGATTGGGACAGTACTGTCCCCAGGATGCCCACGTGGCCAACTGGTCTACCTTTCTTCAGCGCATCCTTGAGCCTACTGAAAGACTTTGTGCCTACCTGGCTTACAACCTTCAAGTTATTTCTTTGACTTCCTCCCCCACTCGACAAGGACTTCGGGGTCCTAGCAACGTGTCTGGCTCAGCACAGCTGTCCACTCATCATCAAGAGAAACAGCCCAACCTAAACACAGCCCCATGTAGCCTTCATGCTGTCTCCATCATGGCCACAGGAAACCATCTGCCATTTGGCACACATGATGGTCCCAGCCACTCTTCACAGCCCGAGGCAGCCTCCTTCCTCCTGCCCACAAGAGACCTCTGTTTTTGTCACTGCCTTTCCACCCCTCTGGAACACCCTTCCCTCTTACTCTCTTCCTAAGCATCACTGCCTTCCACCCCCAAACCAAACCACATCTTTTGAACCACTCCAATCTAGAACAATCTCTCTCTTCTATGAATGCCATAGGAAACTTATGCTCAATTGGGGTGTGGGGGCATGAGGGGATTCAGAAACATACTCTCTAGAGCACTTCTCTCCAGCTATACCAACTCCAATCATCTCCAAAACTAAAAGCCATTTTAAAAATTCCAGTCATCTTAGTGATAAAAAAAATTACAGTGATCCTGGAATTTTTTCAGCATAGTACTTTTAATTCTGCCCCATATTTTTTGTAAAAGATCTCTGGTGGTATAAAAAGGAATAAACATGGATGAAAAACCCACATGGCCCATTGTGCAACACACTCTACTGTCCTTTTAAAATCACACGGTATCCATGTAAACATGCTAGACTTTCCTATTTTCCACAGGGACTACAGTGACATAGCCACGAAGGAATGCGATTTATCAATATTCCATGATGTTATCTAAAGAACATCACGATTTCCAGGTGCTCCAGCTCCAAACGTGTCTAGAGCCACCGGCCCAATGACTCACTTGGAGAGCAAAGTGGGGGGGGGGGGGGGGGTGCCTACCTTGTCTTATGACATCTCCTGCTAGCTAGGCTGCCTTGAATGGTTAGTTCACTCCTGACTTCCAACTCCCCAGCTAAACCAAGAGCTCCAGAGGGTCAAGGATGACATCCCATACTTCGTAGCCCTCGGTGCCAGCAAGGGACTGTGTTGAGCTGATGCTATGATGCTCCATTTCCTCTGAAAACAGCCTCTCTCTTGAAGGGCCCCCCTCATCTTTATGAGGTACCTAGCCAAGAACAGGGGTCAGCATTTTTTTCTGTAAAGAGCCATACAGCCTCTGTCGAAACTACCCAACTCTCTCCTTACGGCACTAAAGTAGCCACAGGCAATACTTAAATGAATAAATGAACAAGCATGGCTGTGCTCCAGTGAAATTTTATTTAGGGTCAGTGAAATGTTCATGTCATATCCGATTCATTTCTCACAAATACTAGCCTTTAGCCTTTTCCCCCCAACCTTTTCAAAGTATAGAAAAGCACTCTTAGCTCACAGGCCACACAAAAGCGGCCAATGGGCTGGATTTGAACCATAGGTTGTGGTTTGCTGACTTCTGGTCAAAAGACACCAGATAAGCCTCAGGTCAAACCATTTTCCGGCAAGGTCACCTAGAGTAAGTTTCTTAATTTCTCTTCAAGTCTCAGTGTTCCCTTCTGTAAAATGGGAATAACGTCCTCTCATGGGCTATGGTGAGGATTTTGTCAAATTCTTAGCACATAGTAGTAAGTGCTTAATAAACATCAGCTAGTCATGAGTGGTCAAAGATGTCACTGCTTATCTACATGACAGGTGCTGGGGACACAACAATAAATGTCAAGTTCCCTCTATTCAAAAGAACACAGCCTGAGGGTGGAGGCAGCTAACCTAAGCCAGGAAGAGAAAGGCTCTAAGAGAAGCAGCCAGAATGCTGGCAGAGGCAAATTCTAGGGGATATGCCCTTCTCCCCAAGTTCCTTGTTCAGTGCATTTCACCAACCTTCTAGAACGAGCGCAGGAAAGCACAATCGCTAAGAGCTCAGATTCTGAACCAGAACTCCCGGGTTTCAAATTCGAATCCCTCTCTAGTACTCACTAGAGATGTGACCTGGAGCAAATGGCTTCATCTCTCAGGGCCTCCACGGCCAAATCTGTAAGAAGGAATTGCTGGGAGGACCCGATGTGGTATCATAGGCAAAGTGCTGACAACATTGCCCTGCACAACCTAAGTCTTCACTGCCAGGACAATTCTGCGTTTTAAAACCCAGAAGAATAAACGTTTCGATATGAAGCTAAAACTTCTGCCTAAAAGCAAGTACATATTTAAATAGTTCATGTTTAATGTAAATAGAGCACCCCAACTTGCAGAGACTCTGAGGCACAAGTGGAAATGCAAACTCGGGGAGGAGCGACCGGCCCGCTTCTGCTTTCTTGCCGATGTCTGGACGCACGGCCACCCAGCCAGACGCACGGCCTGCCCCGGCCTCACCCACCCCTCTGACTGGCAGCAAGCAGCTGGGGTGGCCTCTCAGAAACAAACAAACAAACATGCCCGTGCGACTGGTTAGAGCAGCTGGTCAAGCAAGCCCCCGAGGCCCAGAGCGGCTCATCATACGGCAGGCGCCCCCCCCCACTGCCCCCACACAGAGTCAGAAAGGCGAGCCAGACTCAGCAGGTATTCCCCCAGTGTGTCTGTCCAGAAAGGGGGGTAGACCCATGGCACTTAGGAGAAACTTCCAGAACACTCACAGAGGGCCAGGCACCGGGCTTTGTGCACCTCCTGTGCCATCTCGTTTAACCCCCAAACCACAAGCCTAACAAGCAGGTCCTATTAATTATCTCCATTTTTCTGATCAGGAAACTGAGGCTCAATCCAGTGAATGACCAATGAATGGCTAAGCGGGAGGCCGAGACACTTCTCCCAGACTCCACATAGTTCTCATAACCATTTGGGAATGGTCCAGCGAGGCCAACTCTAGAGCCTTCATGACACAGCAGTTTTGGGGGGAGACATTCTCTGACCCCAAAGACTAGCTTAGGGCTTCAACCATGCTTTCAGCCACAGAGATCTCCCCCTTACAACTCACCCCACAGGAGTACTTAGTCATGTATTCAATGTCTGTATTTGCCACCAGAGGGTCCTCTCCCAGGAGGCAGAGGCTGGCCCCTTTGGGGTCCCAAGGACCCCCAATGCCTGGCACGTAGTCAGCCCTCAATAAGCATGTTTCATGATCTGGCTTAGACTCCATCTCCTCCCTGTACAACTGGGGCTCCTTGCATTGGGCTTCTCCTGGCATCTTCACCCTAAACGTACAGACAGGGTGACAGAGAGGAAGCATCTCGAGCCACACGCCACGGTGATTTTTTTTCCCTTTTAATCACCTCAACCATTAAAAACCTTCTTTTGCTCTCTCTGCCCAAAAGTATTGTAGGCCAGACGTCCCATTTTTAAACAGAACAGAAAACAATGGCACTGTCCCGTTCCAAATGGTACTCACGGTCACCCACTGACAACGCGGCTTTAGCCCAGTGAGACCAGGCTGACCATACGTACTGTTTGAAATGGGACAGCACCGTGGTTTTCCGTCCTGTTTAAAGCAGGAGGTCTGGTCAGCCTATGTTTGGGGGACAGGTGGCAGAAGGGACATGTGCAGAATGCTTAAACTGGTGCAGAGGACAACCCAACATGTCCTTCCCAAATGCTGACCAGTTCCCAGAAGCTTCCAGAGCCTGGCAAACATGCAAGAAAAAAAACAATGGCCATGGGAGTGTTTGAGAGGCTTCAAGGGCACTAGACGAGTAGACAGCTAGTTTGATTTGTTTCATTTTGTTTGTATGTGGGTAGCTCCCCGGCTGGGAATCGAACCCAGGCCGCAGCGGTGACAGCGCCAAAGCCTTAGCCACTACACCACCAGGGAGCTCCCAATAGACAGCTAGTTTTCACAGGTCCGTGCCTGCCTCCTAAGACAGGGGAGTGTCCCCTAAGGGCTCATTCTGGTATGCTCTGCATTCAAAAATCCCACACGGTCTTAGATACAACTTTCTAAAGCCACAGCCACAAGGTAAGGTGAGCCCCTAAAAAGCTACAGGTGCACACCCAGGCCCACAGCAGCATTCATCACAACAGCTAAAACGTGGAAGCAGCCCAAATGCCCACCCAGGAATGAATGGACAGACAAGTCACGGTCCATTCACTCACTGGAACAGGACTCAGCCTTAAAAAGGAGGGAATTCTGTAAAACGCTGCCACGTGGATGAACCCTGAGGACGTTATGCTCAGGGAAATAAACCAGACACGGAAGGACGAACGGTGTGTGACTTCCCTAATGGGAGGTCCCTAGAGGAGTAGGATCCATAGAGACAACAAGTAGACGGTGGGGGGCGGGGGCTGGGGGAGGGAGGGGAGTGAGTGCTTCATGGGGACAGAGTGTCAGTCTGGGAAGATGAGAAAGTTCTAGAGATGGACAGTAGTGACAGTAGCATGAAAATCTGAATATACTTAATGCCACTGCACTGTGTACTTAAAAATGGTTAAAGTGATAAATGTTATATTATTTGTGACTTACCACAATAAAAGTCATTTTTTAAAAAGCCAGAACTGAGTTGTACTCAACAGACAGGGGTTCAAAGAACAATCATCTGTTGACCTCTATTACCAGGACAGGACAATGCTTCACACCTAGGGGACCTGACCACTGATTAGGAACCAGGAGCAGCTGACGTGGAGGCCAGGTGCCAGGAACCCATACCCCGGCAGGTGGTGGTACCCCGGCAGGTGTCGGTACCTCGGCAGCTGTCGGTACCCTGGCAGGTGTCGGTCACAGCAACACATGCAGGGCTGCACCTTCCATGGTGACAAAACCCGCAGGGCTGGAAAAGGGAGCCTTGCTCTCAAGAGCAAGTGATTTAGGGGGGAAAAAAACTGCTGAAAACATGAGGGACATTTCCAGCTAATACAGTCCTGGATATTTTGACTAAGATGGATACAGAAACAAATCCACAGGAGAGTGTATTAAATTATATCCCAAGACGCATGAGCCCAGAGCACTTCAAACAAGCTCCTAAATTTGGAGGATTCAGCCTTGGAATAAGAGCGTTCACTGTTTTCCCTGGGGCCCCATCTGGAAATGGCCTTCCCATTTCTAAACAGAGGGGACCCCACCAAAAAAAACACACATACTTTTTTTGTGTCTCAGACTTGGTGCAAACCCCAGCTGTCTTTTATTATCTGTGTGGCCTTAGACACATTAAGTAACCTCTCTGGTCTCTAAAGCAAGGATAACAGAGCTCCTCTTGCAGCTGTAGTTTAGCTTCTCTCTGTCCCTGACCTATCAACATTCTCAAGATTTTTCCACAATGCAATAATCACCGACCCCTCCTCGATTCACTGACCTCCAGGTTCTCTTTCCCTTCACTGCCCAACCTTTCAGAAGAAGTGTGGTCTCCGCTCTCTCAACTCTCTCGCCATCTCACAGATATCTCCTACCATCCAACATCTGTGCCATGGAAGGGCTCCTCCCTGATGCTCCAATGGAACCCTCACTGGCAATTCTCTAAATTCAACTCAGGGCTCACCCTGTATGGCTTCCTTGTAGCTTTGGGCTCAAGTGAGAAGACCCCCACACACTTTCTCCTACCTTTTGTGATGCAACCCTTACGGCATTCACTCACTTCCTTCTATTATACCTTGATCTCACATTCACTAGTTCTTCTCAGGGAATTGCACAACGTATGAAAAAGGGGTAAGATGATAAACAAGTAATGAGTGTGTGTGTAGAGCTTGCCTCCCTGGATATCAAAACATTATAAAACTACAGTGATAGAACAGTTAATGGCCCTGGTGCAAAGAACGACAGATGTATTTATGGATACCCAGAACCAGACCCCAAATCAACAATGAAGGGTTAGATTTCTGCAATAAACAAACAGCACTGAGACCCCAACTCACTATTTGGGGGGAAACAGACATTCCTTGATATCATGCGCACATATAGAACCCAAATGTCCAGGACGATTTTTTTTTAATGATAATTAAAATTAAAATAGAAAATTTGGGGGAAAAAAACATTCATTTTATGGATAGAAAGGGACTTTCTAAGCATAAAGTAACATGAGAGGCATGCGAAAATCCAGCTCTGAATTTCATAAACATTTTAAGTTTCCCTGGCAACGGACATCTAGAGCTTTAGAACAAAAATGTCTAAAAACACAACTGGCAAAGGGTTAATAGCCTTCATCTATGAAAACCACATACAGATTAATATTTCAAAAACCACTAAGGTCCTAAAAGATAAATGGACAAAGGATATGAACAGGAAGAGAAAACCCAAATGATAAATAAACATGTTTTAAAAGGTTCAACCCTGATAGCAATCAAAGAAATGCAAATAGAACAGTGACAACACATCAGCTCCGCCCTCCAGTGAATTATGAAAGATCTTTCAAACAACACTCAAAGCTGGCCAAGGTGTTCCCCCTCAGCCAATGCTAGGAGGAGCGCCCGCTGGTACACTGTTTCCGAAAGTCATCTGGCAATCGGGATCAAGAACCTTTGACCCAGAAATCTCACTTCTGAAAAAGCAGGGCTTAAAGAAACAACTGCTCAATAAAGCTTTGACCCCAAAATGATCACCCACAACTCGTAGTGAGAACTGGAAAGACTCTAACTGCCCAACAACAAGGCAAGTTGGGTAAGTTAAGACACGGCAGAACCATGAGAAGGAAATACACCCAATAATTGCAGAATAAGGATTGCTGTTTTGCTTTGCTTTGTCTGCACATTTCTTTTTCCCAGTATTTACCACAAGAACTGTTACTTCAATAATCAGATAAGAAATAAATTGGGTGTTTTTCTACAACAAAGTCTATACTCATCCACTCCTACCCCTCTCTCCGTCAAGAGGAACATTCAACTGTCTAGCACAGGAGTTGGAAAATCCGGCCCACCACTTGTTTTTGTAAATAAAGTTTTATCAAAACACAGCCACGCACATTGGATCCTTTCCCGATCCAATGGCGACACTGAATAGTTGTGACAAAGACAGTATAGACTGCAAAGTCTAAAGTATTTAATATGTGGGCCTTTGCAGAAAAGGTGTGCCACCTCCTGCTCTAGAGAATGCCTCCAGCTTCTCTAGCGAACAAGGCATAAGAAACAGCTTCGAACCCCGCACACCCCAGCATACCTTTCTGGCAATGGCTGTGAGTCCAACACCGCTCGACAAACTGCCCGTTGATGACGGTGGCAGGGCAGTTGGTCTTGCCTTTGGCAGTGCCTGGACAGATGTCTCCACACTCCTCATTGTCGTCTTTGTTCAGCACGATGTAATTATCCTCCACCGAATCCAGGATGCGTGACCAGTCGATGGTGGCCAGGTAGCAGAGTTCATTGTTTTTCTCGATGCGGACAGAGCCCCGGGTGATGTTCATGAGGTTGTAGAGGCCAAGCTCCTTCAGGTGAACCATCTCGAAGATGACCAGCGCATAGTTGAAGAAGAGACGGGAGCCCCGGATGACCGTGAGGTTGGGGAACAGGTCCCTCAGGCTTTCTAGCCCATAGACCCGGAACAGCAGCAAGTAATCAGTGATCATGATGAGCTTGGGGAAACTGAGGTCTCGGAAATCCTCGGGCCTCGTTTTGAACATCAATAGTATCTGCAAGTGTCCTTCGATGACCGAGCAGTTGGCCAGCTCGTGCAGCCTCGTGAGGTTGTTGCGGATATCCATGCCAGGACACACTAGAAGTGAAAACAAGCGGAGAGCGTGGCAGGTGAGCAAACACATGGATGGGTTCTAAGATTCAGCGGCAGGGCCACCTTCAGGGGCACATGAGCTGAGTCCCAAACTTGCTCAGAAGGGCCCTGCGATCAGCTTAATGCTCTTCCACCTGTCTTGAAATCCTCAATCATTTTTGAGCAAGGGGCCCCACGTTGCACTGAGACCTGCAAATTCTAGGGCTAACCCTGATTGGTGGCTTTTGGAGTGTCTGTGCCTAAGTAAATACTTTCAAAAAGTAAAGAAAATAACCCTTTTGGCTGCACCTGTTAGAAGCCTTAGCATCATCACACGGAACGTGACGTAATGGGAGACACTGAGATTACACGGGATTGAGTAATGCAGCAGGTGCTTCAAAGGAAAGGGGGCTGTCCCCAGAGGCCACATCGAAGATCTTCAGGAAATGGACTCAGAGGGATCGAGGTGCCCACATCAGAAATGGGGCAAGGAGAGCTGAATTTGTTTGTCAATTTTCCTACCTCTCTGACTCTCCTTCTCACCTTGCCTAAAAGGTCAGGTAGCCAAGGCTTCATGACCTCTTGCCTGGGAGTAGCAAGAGCTTCCCAGAGAGTCTGATCACTCCTTCACAAATACCCAGTGTGCCCATTCTCCTATAGGTGGTCCCTCCCAGGCACTGACACTCTCTATGGCTCCAACACCCTCCATGGCTCCCCATGACCCTGTACTTTCTTCTCACCATCCTCAAGGTTCTGCCCCTCCCTCCCCTGCACCACCATAAATAGGCCTGCCCACCACTCTCACACAGTTCCAAGGCTCTGTGTCCTCCCCTGTAACATGACCTGTGAGCAAAATAATGCAGGGCAGGCCCACGAGCAGCGCCCAGCACATACAGGTGCTCATTAATGTCAGTTATTTTGTTGTTATTGATTTCTCCCAAACATATCACAGTCATCGCTAGGCTCTGTGCCTTCATTTCCCTAGACCAAGTGTGGGCAAACATTTTCTATAAAGGCTCAGATAATTTTCAGCTTTACAGTCAGACAGTCTACGTTGAGAAGAAGCCACTCTGCCATGATAGCTTGCAAGCGGCCAGAGACAGTACGTGAATGAGTGGGTGTGGCTATGTGGTTATGTTCCAATAAAACTTTATTTACAAAAACAGGCAGCAGGCCAGAGTTTTATAGTGTGGCCACCCTTGCCCTGGTCCAATGCTATCCGACAGAGTTTCTGCAATGATGGAAATGCTCCGTATCTACACTACCCATTCAGGAAGCCACCAGCCATTTGTGACTCTCAATGTGGCTAATAAGACTAAGGAACTGAATATTTAACTTTACTTCAAATAGACACTATTTGAGGCTAGTGGCTACTGTATTGGACAAGGGAACTCTCGTCCTGTTTGTATCAAAGCCCTTTGTACCTTAGCTCCCTATTTCTCAGTCCAGCCCATCACCCTTCAATATCCAGTTCAAATGCCACCTTCTCCAGGCAGCCTTCTCTGATTTCCTTTCCTCCATATACCTATTTAGGTCTTTCTCCTTTTCTTGTGCCCCTTATACTTAACAATCATCAGAATCAAACTCTTTCTAAACAGCTTCTATTTGCCAAAACACACACACACACACACACACACACACACACACACACAGTCCTCAGCACCAGGACTAGAAGGCTCAGTACACAACCCCTACTTATGTTATTCCCAAACACTAAACCTTCCCCCAATATCTTTGAGGCAAACAGATTGTTCTAGGGAATAGTAGTAAATCCTCTTAAAAATGCACCCTGAGAATGACTTGCAAAAAGAAGCACTAATTAGAAAGAAAAAAGAGCCAAGCAAAAAATTGGGGAAAACAAAGCATCTATGTTCCTGGGTCACATTCCAAACAGATTAGGCTAAATCAAGAGAACACACACACACACACACACACACACACACACACTCACTCACTAGAAAGCTGGGAGGCAGCGTGGAGAGGACAAGGACACTCATGCCACTCAAGCCCAATCTAAAGCTCCCAGCTGCAGTCACTTTAACAGCATCTACTTACAGAGGTCTCTACAGGTAATGAGCTATGCACACCTCTCAGCAAGCCCCATCCTCACCCCATAGATGGGAAATTGGACCTCACCCATAGATGGGTGATTGGCTTTGAGAGACAAAGTCGATCACCCAAGGACATACAGCCCGCCATGACAGGCAGGGTTGCTAGTTCTGGCAAATAAAAATTTGAATTTCAGATAAGCAGTGAATACGTTTTTAGGATAAGTATACCCCATGCAATGTTTGGGATACACTTGTCTTTCAGAATTGTTCATCGTTTCTATGAAATTCAAATTTAACTGGGTGTCCAGTCTCTTAACTGGCAATATATAGCTTAGATTTAAACACAGCTCTGGTCTTCTCAAACCTGAGTCTCACACTCTAGTCTCCCTTTTTCTCTCTCTCTCTCTCTCTCACACACACACACACACACACACACAAAATCGGTGCAGGTGCAAAGAACACCTGCCCTGCCCGCCGTCCTCTCCACGTTGTAGCAGTACCAAAACAGATATGCACATGCATTCAACGAGTAACCAGCTGTTGGACATCAGGGAAATGCAAATCCAAACCACAATGAGATACTACTTTACCTCCACTAGGATGGCTAAAATCAAAACGTCAGACAATAATAAGTGTTGACAAAGATGTAGAGAAATTACTGGTGGGAATGCAATATGGTGCAGCTGCTGTGGAAAACAGTCTGGCGGTTCCTCAAGTAGTTAAAAGCAAACAGTTACCATATGACCCAGCAATTTCACTTCTAAGTATACACCCGAGAAATAAAAATGCACATCCACATAGAAACTTGTATACAATGCCGATAACAGCATTTCTTATAACAACCAAAAAGTAGAAACAACCCAAGTGTCCATTAACTGCTAGATGAATATACAAAATGTGGTCAATCCAGACAGAGGAAGACTATTCGGCCATAACAAGAACTGAGGCACTGACACACACTACAACATGGAAGAACCTTGAAAAATATGATGCTCAGTGAAAAAATCCACTCACAAAAGATCACAATGGAGATGACTCCACTTACATCAAATGTCCAGAACAGGCAAATCCACAGAGACAAAAAGTAGATTAGTGGTTTCAAGGGGCTCAGGGAGGGGGATGGGGAGTGACAGCTAGAGGATGGGATTTCTTTGGGGAGAGATGAAAATGTGCTAAAATTGATTGTAGTGGTGGCTGCACAACTTTGCGAATGTACTTAGAACCACTGAATTGTAAACGTTAAATGGGTGAATTGCATGCTATTGAATTATAGCTCAATAAAGTTGTTATAAAAAATGATTAAACCACTATAATTGTAGGGGACAATAAAGAATTGCCTTTTTAAAAATCTCCAATGACTCTAATTCAACTCATTAGAGCCATATGTGTCCCTATTAGTCCAAGACAATAGAGTAATTTACTGTTGGGACAGAAATTGCCCAGAGGATGTTAGAAATGGTGCCAGGAATAGATGCAGAGCCTTCTACTGGCTTTTAATGCCTCTGGGTGGAAACCAAAGGATGTTTCAAGTTCTTACGAAGTGGCACCTGGCTAATCACAACTCTACCCACCAGTATGGAAGGACAAAGAGAAGCAAGAGGAGGAGGGTATTCTGGTGACAGCTAGTATTTTCCCAGCACCTACTACGTAAAGCATTTGGCCCAGTCTCATGCACGCATTCTCCCATGAACTCTAAAAATCATCTCCAGAGGAGGTGCTTGGTTCACGCCCATTTTTGTGATGAGCAAATCGAGACACACCGGCTATTTTAAGTGGTAGCTAGGATTGCAACCTTGCAGTCAAATGCAAAGCCTGTGCTATAACTGCTATGTTACAGTTTTCCCATCTTTATTTTTTCAAAACTAAAAGGCTGTCTGGAAAATATCCAGCCATAAATGTCTCCATTTTTCATATTACATAGCTGGGTGCTTTCCAGGCTGCCCTCGTATGCCTAATGAAGAAGCAAGTGAACTAGACTTAAGGAAACAATGAAATAGCTGTCATGCAGTGACAACCTGGAGAAAGCTTGTTACAGAGAATTTCCTTCATCCGCTCCTTCAGTAAATATCCACTGACGACCTGTTCCGTGCCAGATGCTATTCCAGGTACTGAAGTTAGAGCAAATAGGACAGATGCTGCCCTGGATCTCACAGACTAGTGATCGCTATTAACTACCCAAATCAACTTAAAATATAACTGAGGAGGATGCCATCAAAGAGAGCTCCAAGGGCTAGAAGAGATCATAGAAACAAGCTCTTTGATTAGGTCTGGGGCAATCAAGGAGGGCTTCCTTGAGGAGGCGATGCCAAGACCAAAACCTACACAAACAGTTCTGTACAGAATTCAGTTCTGCTTACTTCATTGGAAGGTCAAGGGCAATGGCAAATAGCTTGTCACTCTGGCTGACCAGAGTGTGGAGGGTCTAGAACAGTACTATCCAAAAGAAATATAATGTGAGCCACAGAGGGCATTTTAAATTTTCTCTAAAAAGTTAAAAAGAAACAGATGGAATTCAATATATTTTATGTACTCCAGTGTATCTAAAATCTTCACTTCAACATATAAGCAATACTAAAAATTATCAATGAGATACTCTACACTACACCTCTGAAATATCATTGTGTTTTACACATGCACATGTCTCAATTCAGATGCTAAATTTCCATCAGAAATGCTTAATCTGTATAAGCAGATTTCATAAAATGAATCATTGAAAATATCCCCAAGTTGTTCCAAACATTCGAAAGTGTTTTCCAGTGACAAAACCAAGTATTATCTTTTTTACATTTAAATGAACTAACATGAACTAAAATTTTATATTTGCATGTAAATTAATTAAAGTTAAATAAAAGTAAAAACCCATGTCACCCTGGCCAGTTGTAAGAGCCCCAGGGTAGACCGTGGCTGCCATACTGGACAGTGCAGCTCACAACCTGTCCATCAAAGCTGAATGTTCTGTCTCATCTAGAGTGTCCTCCTCAGCCAGAGGAATCTAAGACATTTTCAGACAAGACTGACCTGACAGCCATCTTGGAAAGTGTCCCCTCTCCCCTGGTTTTCTCTCCTTTATGAAGCAACAATGGAGAAGTGTTGAGGGGCAGGGAAAAGGAGTCTAGAAGATTCTGAAAATCCTTTACAATGCTAAGAGTTTTATACTTTCTGCTTTCAATCATGAATGTACTCATTCCTTATACTCAGCATTCCTACAGTGCTCCCCGGTGACCCGTTCTGGGGCCACACGTTCCCCTCTGCATTCTTTCCAGTCTTAACACTGTGCCTTCCAAAATTCTGGGGTCCTGCACCAGCAAGCCTCGGGTTCAGGATTAGGCCACCACCCACACCAGTTTCAGGGTACAGGAGAAACCCACCAGATCTGCCTGCCACCCCAATGCTGGCGCCTGCCAGCTGTGAGACCCTGGGTGACTGCCTCAATTTTCTCACCTGTACACAGTGATAGTCACTGGATAAAACTAGGAGGAGCAGATGAGAAGTGAGGTCTGGCCACATGCACACGCCTGTTCTCCACTTTGAGCTTCGTGGAACCAATTCCCAGATTTATTACCTTCAGAAATTACAACCTGAAAACACCACGGTACCAGATGCCCTTAGGACTCTCTGCCTGCCCAAAAGACTGGCTCTTAAAATTGACTTCCACAAAGAAGAACTGGGGGAGCTGTGGCCAGCGGCAGCACCGGGAGGCCTGCATTCTAACGCAGGTTCTGGAAAGCAGAAATCACTCTTTTATTCATTCCACAGATGTTTCATGCTGGGCATCACACCGGTCACTGGGGCTAATAAAGACAGATAAGGTTGAAGCCTTACAGCACCCAGAGATCCCTGTGCTGGAAATCTGCTGCAGTTAGGCTCACACAGGCACATGAGCCAAGTGGCGGGTCATTCAACCTAGCGTGATCCATACGGCCCAAGATCCAAAACAACACAGCTGTCCATCAAAAGGGGCTGGGTTAACTCCATTGTGGCCCAACCACATGATACAGTGGTGCTCAAAGTGGAGCTCCTGGACCAGCAGCATTAGCATCAGCTGAGAACCTGTTAGACATGCAAATTCTCAGGCCCACCCCAGACCTCCTGGATCAGAAACTCTGGGGGCAGGGGCGGGGGTGGAGGCAGGCATCTGTCTTCCAGGTGATTCTGAGGCATGCTCAAGTCCACGATCCAATCAATGACAGAATGCAGAGCTCAGCACTGGCTTTGTGCGTGATAAGGTCTCTTTGCAGCACTAAAACCATGACCACATGCAGTATGGTTGTGTTCTAATAAAACTTTATTTAGAAAAAAAATTCTTGGACACAGACAATAGTTCAGTAGTTGCCCAAGGAAAAGGAGGGAGGAGGGTGGGGAAGGAGGGAGGGGGATTCAAATGCATGGTGATGAAAGGAGAACGGACTGGGTGGTGAGCACACATGCAACACACAGATGATGCAGAACTGCACACCTGGAGCCTGTGTAGTTTTACTAACCAATGTCAACAATTTTAAATCATTTTAAGTAATTTTAAAAATAAAATTAAATTTAAAAACTTCATTTAGAGACACCAAAATTCAAATTTCATCTAATTTTCACATCACAAAATCATAGTTGGAGCTTTTGTTCAACCATTTAAATATGTGACCACCGTTCTCAGCTCGGGGGCTGTACGAAAGCAGGTAGCGCGCCACACCTGGCCCACGGGCCATAGTCTGCCAACTCCCAATGGGGTGGAGTACTATACAGGTCTACAAAAGAGCAAGGAAGCTCCTTATGGGTGATAGAAAAGGTCTCCAGGGTATAACCTTAATAGTAAAGAAGTATTACTTATGTGGAAAAAAAGATACATATTTGCTTATATAAAGGGGGAGGGACCCAAAAAGGCCAGAATTGTCTTCTGGAGGGCGGGCCCCTTATAGTACAGACTTCCCCGCTGGGTGAGTGTTCTAGGAGCCCGTATGCATCCGTGCACCAGCTGGTGTTGTGAGAGGCTGCATTTGGCTTCAGTGAATGTTTTCTGGAGACTCTTTCCCACACGTTTGCGCATTTCACGATGGGTGATTTACAGGAACGTGCGGCCTGACAACGCACCTGCCCACACTGCGCTGAGTGCTCAGCAGGTTTTGGCCAAAAATGCATATGCCCCATGCCCCACCCTCCCCATTCATCTTATCTCTCTCTGAGAGACATTTTTTTGTTTCCCTGGATCAAAAACTTCAAAGGGAAACATTTCGCTGACGTGGAAGAGGCCAAACAAAAAATGCCAGAAGCGCACTTAAAAGGCATCAACATCGACAAGTTCAAAACTGCTTTGAGCAGTGCAAACAGCGTCTCGACAGGTGTACAGCATCAAACAGAGAGTTCTTGGAAAGTGACTGAAGTTTTAACATGTGAGAATAAATACGCAAATTTTTATAAATAAATTCTGGGGATTTTGGGGTCCCCCCCGCATATGCAAACACTAGTCTCTAGCAGGGTAAACACGCACCAAAAATGTGCAACACTGGTTGTTTCCGGGGAGAGGGAATGAGTGGCCGGGGGCCCAGAAGCGTTCTAGAACACATCTCCGCTGGCAGACCAATGTTTCTGGGGACCCAGAGAGGTGCTCCCAGTCTTTGCTGAAAGGGCAGGAGAAAAGATGGACGATGAAGCCAGGGAGGGGAGGAAGGAGGCCTCTGACCAGCTTCTGCGAGGAAGCGGCGGGTGGCCGTGGACCGACAGGCGGGAAAGGATGCTTGGCAGCCGGTAAACTCGTGCCCACGTGCAGAGCTGGGACTGGGCACCTCAAGGAACTGCAGCCACGAGCTCCAGGGAGTGAGGCTGCACGCAGCTCAGAGGCCAGGCTCAGAGGCCAGGGACAGGATTTAGCTGGCGGCTGTGGGAGGACCCCAGGGGGAGGCAGAAAAAGGGGCTTTGGCAGCAGAGGGGAGAAGGAACTGAATGGGGTATGCTGGAGCCGCCACTACCAACGGATGGCCTGGGGGAGCTGTCTCGGGGGTGGGCACGAGTAGAGGGGTGAGACCACGGAGATGCTGGGGAATTAGCACCAAGTGGACTTGCCCCCCGCAGGGAGGCAGAGGACAGGAGAGACAAGTGTGTGTGTGTTGGAGGGGGAGGGGGTCATTAATGAACCCAGAGAGGCTGAGACAGGACCAGATTAGGGGGAGGAGGACAGCAGACTCAGTTTGGGGCCTGTTGAGCGTGTGAGGGCTGTGTGAGCCTCGCGGATGTGGGTCCGATGGGCGTTGGGTCTGGAGCTTGGGGAAGGGACTTGAGGACTGCGTGGATCCCCGCCAGGACAGCTGACACGAGGCGGCACAGCACTGCCATGGCTGACTTCAGCTGGGACGTTCAAGTCAGGTGACGCACACCGTTCACCGATCTGCGTGTGTCCAGGAATGACCACTGGTGGAAGTGGTGACAACAGGTGATAGGACCAGGAGAAGACCAGCAACCAAGAGGAGAAAAGGATGGGAAAAGGATACGGGGTGGGCGTTGGGGGAGTACAATATTTAAGGACAGGGAACTAGAGAGGGGGACAAAGAGCCACAGCCACCCCGTCACCAACACGAATAGAGCTGTCTGAAAGCTCCAAGCCAACTCCTCCAGTCAATGGCATCATTCTGTAATCCTAAGGACACCGCACATCAAATCACAGGACCCGAAGGGGCCGGCGTGCCCTCTCAGCGTCCTACGCCCTCCCTGACAGGCATGGAGATGGGGCGTGCCAAAGGAGATCCGGCAGAGAAAACCGAGGGAAGTGAGTAGCAAGTGACACCACACACCCTTGGGCACTCGTAGGAAGGACGACCTCAGGAATAACTCACCCTTTTCAGACCTTCTGCAAGAGAACAGGACACGTCTTTGAAAACAGACTAGCAACAAGGAATGACAGGCGCGGCCCACTGCCCACCCCGCTGCGCCCACCCCGCCTCTTCCGCCCTGTTAATCAACGCAGTCTGGGGAAAGCACCTGTGTTTTCCACACCCCACGAGGCTTGGAAGACAAGCAAGCATTGTCTGGGAATAGCTGCTCTTGCTGAACACAAAACCCAGGCGTGACCCCAAACCCTTACGGAGCTGGAAGAGAAACCCACCAGACCTGACGTCAAATTTTAATCCCAAATCTGCCTAGAACCCCAACTGGACCTCAGACTCAGTCGGTATTCGGAAATGCACAACAGCAAAGCTTGCTCTGCTGGAAACAAAATAAGTTTCTCCAATTCTGAAAGCCACTCGGTGCGCACACACACACACACACACACACACACAGACACACACACACACACCGGGGTCTACAGAACAAGGGGCGACCCCTCCCTGAAATACCTTAGTTAATATATATTGCCAATTCATTAACTATGAACTCAAAGCTTATCCAACACGCGTATCTTCTCCCCGGGGCACGGCCTTCTCAGCCTCAGGAACGCTGCAGAACTATGCGCGGGGACCATTTTAAACAACAAAATCACCAACAAGAAGCAGAAAACATGGCACTCAGCATGTCACCAAAAGGGCACTCGTTTTCATTCTTGAGGACTGTGTGAGTCCCCAGCCGGAGAGCGGGCACGGGAAGGCACGGCGCTGCCACGGCGACTTCCGCTGCCACGCTCAGGTCAGGTGACACACGTGTCACGCCTCGGCGTGGGTCCAGGAGTGACCACGGAAGTGCTCTGAATATTGACGTGGGAGTCACAAATCAACGCTAGCGAACGAGAGAATTCACAAACACGGAATTCAGTACTTGGATTAAAGTTTTCAATTTTAAGAATATTAATCCAATTACAGGATATTTTTTAAAGTCTGGATAAAACTATAGGGATGACGTGTTGCCGGGGCGCGGGTGGGGGTGGCCCAAGGGAGTCTGGCAGAGACAGAAGGGGCTGTTCTGTATGCAGACTGTGAACAGCCACACGCCTCGATGCACAGGTGAACACTGTAGCACGGTGCACCAAAAAGAGAGCCAATTTCACTGTCTGATCATTTTTAAAAATTTAAAAAAATACATGCCAAACTAATGACTTTTGGTTTTTTTCCTCTCTCTACTTCTCCAATTACTTTGCAACGAGAATACATTACTTATTATGATTCTAATTAAAAAACCGTTAAGTACAGTCTGATGGCAAAACATAAACCAAGCCCCCCCCCCCCCCCCGGCGTCCTCTCAACACAAAGGAACGCGAGGGGCCTTCGGAGACAAATCTCATAGCAGACACCACTTTCTTCTAGGCTTGGTGGCACAAAATCCTCAAGGCCAAGGTGGCTGTTGAAATAAATCATTCCTAAGCTCACACATACAGCTAAAGAAGAAACATCACCATTATTTTCTCACCATCAGAACCCACAGATTCAGCACAGCCAATGTATTAATAAATGTATTTAACCCAGCTTGCCCTGTAAGGGGAACACACAGCACCCCTGGGTCTTGCGTTTCATTAGATTCATTCCGTTGGTACCAGGAACCACAGGAGCTACGAGGCACGTCCATTGTGATCCTCAAGGAGTCCGTTCTAAATCGGGAGTCAGCTAGCACGGGGCCAAAGTGTAAATATTTTTGCAGGCTATGTGATCGCAGTATCCTCTGCCATTAGAGAGCAAAAGCAGCCATAGATGATGCATAAAGAATGAGTGTGGCTACGTGCCAATAAAACTTTATTTACAAAAACAGGCGTGGGCGGGCAGAAGCTCTGGCCGCGGGCTTAGTTTGCTGGCTCCAGTTCTAGATGGAGTTTGACTATCCGTAAATAGAAAAGTGGGCTGAGACAGGGTCTGAGTAGGTATTGGCCCTCAATGAAGGGAGAGCTGACAGGGAATGGGGAGAGGAGAGAGAGACCGGGGGAAGCCAGTCACAGGTGAAAACTGGCCAGGAGACTGTGCCTGCCCATTGGAGGGAGTAGGGGAACCCAGAGAGGTTAAAGGGGGTGAGGCTGCAGGAGACACAATGGGGAGGTGAGGAATTACCATCTCTGGGGCCACCGGCAAAGCAATGGAGACACAAGCCAGATGCCACGGGCAGAACAGTGGGTAAAAGGTTAGAGTGCAACTGCGGTGAGGACCTGCCAAGAGGCAGCTTGGCAGGGGAAGGCTGGAAGTGGGGGGTAGGTAATGGGGTTCAGAGGAGTACTGAGTGTTTATAGGCTGGAAAGAGTGAGGCTCCTGAGCAGATAGAGATGCCTGAACAAACAAAGGGGAGGGAGCAGGCATCTAGATGGGTAAGAAGGTGTCCTAGACAAGAAAAAAGTCATCGCCCCAAATGCAGTGGCTCTCAATTGGGGACCAGTTGGCAATGTCGTAAGACACGGTTGATTGCCATGACTTGGTACTACTGGCATCTAGTGGGTAGAGACCAGGGATGCTGCTCAACATCCTACAGTACACAGGCCACCCAGACCCCACAAGCAAGATTATCCAAACCCAAATGCCAAAATCACTGAAATGAACAGGTTCTGCTCTAATCAAATAAGAATGGAAGTGAACGATGGAGCGGGGTGAGATGGGAAGCCCAGGGGGCTCGCCCCAATGACCTCTATGAATGAGTGGGCAGGGCTCTAGGAGAGAAGCAGCAGTTAGAATAACCCCAGGGAGGTGACTGAGAGGACATTCTGCTCTTAGGGTCCCAGAGTGCACAAGAGGAGATACAAAAACATCTCATGCCACCTTGAAAAATGAGGGGGAGCTGGAAGAAGCATCTCCCATCTCCCCACCAAAGCTCTGTGGGTTTTTATTTTCATTCATCCCGCATTACCTTCATTCTGACTTTGCAAGGCCCACAGGGTAATCTCGGGCCAGAGCCAGCCAACCCAAGGACAGGAGGGGAAGCCATTGCTTATCTAGGCGAAGCAACAGTGACTCCATGGAGAATGAGGTGGGGTGACATCTCCAAGAAAGAGTCCCTCATTCCTTAAAAATCAGTTTGCTTTCCCTCTACCCCTACCCCAGTCAGAATGCCATATTGGTTGACATTAGAGATTAATGATCTGTAAAGTTTCCCTCCCCCCCATCCCCAAACCTCTGAGAGGTACCCCATCTTACTTATTTGATAGGATTTTGTTAGCCAATACCACAGGACTAGGGTGGAGAGGCCCAGGCTCTGTAAACTAGTCCACTTCCTCACCTACGGAAAAAGGATAAACCCTACCTCACAGGGTTGTGGTGAGGATTAACTGAGATTATATATGCAAAGCACCCAGAACAGCGCCCGCTGGCCTGTCTGCTGGTACTGTTAGTTAGGTATTGTCTGGGGAATAAAGGAATACCAGTGAGAACTTAAAGGATAGAAGCCGAATCAAGAACAAAAATATTCACCAAACATCTATTATGCACCAGGCACTGTTCTAGGTTCTGGAAATGTAGCGGTGAACAAAAGAAAAACCTCTGCCGTGGTGGAAACTGTAAACGTGTAAAGAAGTGGTAAAGCCATCTACTGACCCCTGGAAGCCCAGGCACAAATCCACAGTTAATTAAACTAACTACGGAGGACCAGAGGAGCAGGGAACCACAGATGTCCACGCACACATGTGCACACAGACACAGCCTGGCATAGGTCTCGCAACACGTCTTGGATTTTCTTAACAAGAACCCAAACCAACTGCCACCCTTCCCGGAGTGCCACCCGGAGTGCCACCCGGAGCTAGCTTCAAAACATTGTGTAATTCGCAGAGGTGCTCAGCAAGCCCGGGTCGTCAAAGCCAGAGCATGTGTGTGCTTTCTAAGGCGCCGGGGAAAGTTCCCCATCGGGCAACTCAGGAGTCTCTGTACCTTCCCGCGTGGACCCCTTCCTCATCACGGCTGATTTCCTTTTATGGACAAATCTGAAGGAACCCAACAGATATTTTTAAAGCAGGGCCTCAGACACCACAGTGAAACATTCTCTTAAATGATTCTTCAGTTTGTCCCACAAACAGACAGGCCTGCTATCGAGCACCAAGGAGGGTGCTGGGGCTGGGGTGCGGGTTTCTCTGCTGCCAGCACAGGGAAGCCCAAGAGGGAGGCCCAGCCAAGGTTACAGACCTCCTGGACTGACAGGTAAAATCCCCTTCAGGAAGGGCAGGGCTGTAGGGGGTGGGTTATCAGGGAGACAGCAGCACAGGAGAGGCTCAAGTCCTCCCTCTGGCACTGACTTTGGGGCAAGTGAGGTGTGCCTCCTCCCTGAGCCTGTTTACTCCTCTATAAAATAGGCGAACAACAAACAGTATCTGCCTCAGCGTCCAGAGAGGTAAGATGGACCAGCCCAGTGGCACTGGGTGACGCTAATTTTAATAAGCATGATGAAAGCCGCCACGGCTCCTGCTACTACAACTGTGCTGTTACCACGGCGCTCGAGTTTGCCTCCGGACATCTGGAAACAGAAGCCAAAAGTGTAAACAAGGACCTGGAGCCCCGGGTGGCCACAGGCCTGGATCTCCGGAATGGGGATGGGGGAGGTTACAATTTCCCGCCTCTGGCAGCGTCCCTACCAGCAGAAACCCAAGGCGAACCCCCACCCCCAGTCCTTCATCCTTGACTGTGGCTCCAAACTGTGTGTGCCCCGGGCATTGGGCTGTCCGAGGCCTCCCGGACCCAGGGACCCCACTTCCCAAAGGCGACCCAGAGAGGACGCGTGTCCGTCTCCGGAGCGAGATGGGCTCCTAGAGGACTAGGCACGGGTCAGCGGCGCGCTCGAGAGAGACGCCCGCGGCGGGGCGGGCACTGGGGGAAGGTTCCTCCAGTCCGGGGCCGGCACGCGGGGCGCGGGGCGGTGAGCCCTGGCGGGCAAAGGCCAAGGTCAGCGGCTTTCCGCCCCCCGCGAGGCTGGAGCGACGATCCGAGCGACTTGCCCCCCACCCAGGAGGGCTCTGAGCCCTCAACGGGGTTCCATTTGGGCAAGGGGACCCCTCCCAACCGCGCTGCTCCCCGCCCACTCCAGGACCCTCAAACTCACCCTCTCCGGGGTACAGGTGGCCAGCGGCGCCCACCAGCAGCGCGGCCAAGGCCACCAGCAGAGGCGCGGCGGCCACCCGCTGCCCGCCCCCGGCGCCCATGGCTGCGGGAGCACGGGGTCCCAGTGGATCAGAGCGCACGGCGTCGGCCCGCGAGGGTCATGCTCCGAGGTGGACGCCTGGGAGGCGCTGGGGACCGTGCCTCCTCCTCTTCCACGCCCGCAGCCCTGGCCGGCGAGGGCTCTCGAATCAGCCCCGGGAGGGGCACGCGGCCTCAACCGCTACAAATCCTGCGGCGCGGCCCCGACCCTGGGCCACTGGGCCCGGGCCCCGTTCCGCGATCTCAGGGCCCGGAGCCCCACGCTGCGCCCGGGACCTCTCGGCTCTTGGCCCGAAGCGCTCTGGGCCGCGATCTGCGGACGCCCTGACAAACGGACGCGCGGACAGAAGGACGCGCGGACTGGCGGGCAGGCACCAGGGCTGGCGGGTGGCGGGCGGGCGGGCGGCGGGAGCGAGGGCTGCTCGGCCCCGTAAACAACGAGGCCCGTCAGCTGGGCCCGTGCGGGCAGCGGAAAAAGGCGGCACGGATCCGGACTCGGAAGGGACTCGGCGCCCGGGAGAGGCCCGGGAGGGGTGGAGGAGGCCCGGCAGAGGGAGGCACCGCCCCGCCCGCCTCCCTCTTCTGGGCCCCGCGCTGGAGGCCCCGGGCTCGCCCGAGCGCACGGGGCGCCCCAGATTCCTGCCCAGCCTGAGCGCCACGTCTCAGAGCCTGGGGAGGGGGGGTCCCCAGATTCCCAACCCAGCTAGACGGATCCTGTCTTTAACATTTTGCTCTTTTGTTCCTCGAGGACTTTGGGGAATTCATTTTCACTTTTTTAAGTATTGAATTAAAATATGATTTATCTTGGTTACGCGGGTTTTTGGTTATTCCTTTAAATGTTGCACTCGCCACACCCTCCTCCCACTCTGGCCAGTGAGTCTGGTCCTAGAGCGTCCCGGCGCCCCAGACGTCCTGCCCTGCGTGCGCCCCCGCGCAGCGCCAGGACCCCAGGGACAGCCACGTGCTCTCGCGCCTGGTGTGCTCATTGTGCTCCGTGGCACCGGCCCCTGGACGCGGCCTGAGGTTCTAGTTGGAGAGATGACACCTGGGAGAATGTGTAGAACCTCGCAAAGTGCAAACCAGGCACTAGACATCCTAGGTGCCGTGCAGATGGACACACAAGGTTTTCAGTACACAGGCTGGAACTCCCTATGTGTCAGCATGTCTAGCAATGTCTTTCACGAATAAGGCATGACAGTGCTCAACCCACCTTTCTGAATAGGGGCAAGGTGCTTAAGTACAGGAAAACAGAACAGGGTGGGAATCTGGCTCCCCCACCCCTCATTTCCTGTATGGCCTCGAGCCAGTGACTTCAATCTCTGGATAGGCCTCACCTGTATGAGGAATATAACAATACCTGCAAGTCAGATCTGGGGAGTTACAGGGAAAAAAGAGCCCCCAGCACAGCCCTAGGCCCAAGTCATGCATTTTTCCTCTTGTCTCTTAAGCTAATCTCATCTAAATATTAATTTGCCAGAAACGGGGCCCACTGTTGCTCTAAGCCTCGGAGTCCAAGGCACCAAACCTATTTCCTGCCTCTGGACCCTGGCTGTTCCTGCTGCCCGTCCTTCCAGTGCCTGGCTGCACCCCTCCGCTCCTTCCTTCCCCAATCCCCGTGTTCCTTTTCCTGTAATTTACATCACACCCGCATCTCTACCTGAAATTCTTATTTGTTTTGTGTGTATGTGTGTGTATCTTCTCCCCACGAAGGCATAAATCTTGTCTGTCTTGGTCCATTTTACTGACGTATCTGTTGCTTAATAATTACATGTTGAATGGAAGAATCAACATGCAATAAGTAATAGGGATTTACAGTAAGCAAAATAAACACAACCCATTTCCGTGTACACTCAGTCTGCAGGGGGAAGAGAGCAATCAATTAAACCATGACACGTGGTATAATGGGGCTGGGGGAGCCGTCCGAGGAAGTGATTTGAGCTCAAATCTGAAGATGAGGTGTAAGCAGCCAGGGAAATCAATCGCATTGCAGGTGGCGGGAACTGCATGTGCAAAGACCCAGAGGAGGACAGACGGGTGTTTTTGCAACTGAACTAGGCACTGTAGCTGGAGCACAGAAGAGAGGAAGCTGAACTCATGGACAGGACTAGAGGGGACGGAACCTCAAATACACCATATTAAGGGTTCCTGCCTCCTTTACCCTAAAAGCAATGGGTAGGCATTAGCGGGTTTATCAGGGCTGTCCAAACTTTTGGCTTCCCTGGGCCACATTGGAAGACGAAGAATTGTCCTGAACCACACATAAAATATACTAACACTAGCAATAGCTGATGAGCTAAAAAAAAAAATCTGTACATAATTTTCATAATGTTGTAAGACAGTTTATGACTCTGTCCTGGGCCGCAGGCCGGACAAGCCCGGTTTACCCAAAAGGGTTAGCACCATCAGCTTTTCTTTCCAACCACATCTCACCCTCTCACGTCTGCAATGGAGCAGGACTGCACCCAGGGAGAAGAAATGGCCCAGAGGAGCACGCAGTGCGGATTTGATAAGTGTCGTTCCCCTTCCTCCTTGTGTAAACCTGTGCAGAGCCGCGGGTTCCCCTCCGACCCACGGAGCCGCAGGAGCCGCCGGAATTCCAGGCAGGTGGCGTGTCTAGAAAGGCACGGAAGGGCACGTGCTGTCGCTGGGAACCCTTCGTGGCCTGGGACTTCCGTGTTAGGTATAAAGTCAAAAGAATTCCTTCGGCTGTGGCCTGCTGGGGGAAAACTTAGGCACCACCACTCCCCCCAGCCACGCAGGGTCCCTTTTGTACACCCCCTCCACCCTCAAGGGCAGAAAAACAGCATCTAGAAATGGAAAGTCAAGCTCTGCCTTTCATTTAAATCATTGGACTGGAAAGTAGAAAATCACCCTTTGGCGATCTCCAAAATAATTCATTCAGGCAGGAATTATCAATGACTGCTAAAACTTGTGGTTAGGAGTTTGAGAAGTAGCAGGGTGTTCTCATTGTCCTCAATAATAAAGAAAGGAAACACGGTAGCTCCATGGAGGAGAAAACTGGGAAACACCCTTTAACTAAGTGATGCGAGTTGCTCCTGAATTTTGGTTCTAAGAGACATTATGGGGACAACGGAGGAAGACTGAAACAGTCAATTTGATAATCGTGTTGTATCAATATTAATTTTAATTATTGTTCTGAGGTAATGTAAGAGAATATCCTTGGTGGCAGGAAATACACACTGCATGAAGTATTAGTGGTAAAGGGGCATAATGTCTACAATTAACCTCAAATGATTCAGAAAAAAAAAAGAGACAGGAAGAGAACAAAGCAGACGCGACAAAGGTGAGCAAAGTGGTGAATCGGGGAGACAGCGTGCACTGAGCACTCCTGGGAGTCAGACACCACGTCAATATAAAAGATTTTAAAACTTTTGAAAAACCATTTGGGGCTTTTTGTTTTGCTGTGTTTTTCTTAGATTGGCTTTAGTCTGACATTGGTTGTATTCTGGTGCATGATCTAAAGAGAGGAGGGGGGAAGCTAAATATAAGGTGATGGAAAGAGAACTCACACTGGGTGGTGAACTGATTATACATCAAGGTGACAATGCACTGTGGAATTGTATGCCTGAGACCTATGTAATCCTTGCTAACAGATGTCACCCCAATAAGTATAAATAAGAGAGAGAGAGATGTTTCCTGGTTCATGAGTACCGCCACCAATACTCTGCTTCCCATCAAGGAGGGCTTAGGGAGATCCCATCGCCACCCTGCTGGGGTCTTTCTTTAGCATGTCCCTTTAGCACAGTCTCCCTCTATCTAGCTGTTCTCCGAAGTTTTATTAAAGCAGGAAACCCAATGCAGATCCTGACGTGTGTGTCTGTGTGTGTGTGTGTGTGTGTGTGCACGTGTGTGTGTGTGAGTGTGTGTGTGTGCGCGTGCGTGTGTGTGTGTGCACGTGTGTGTGTGCACGTGTGTGTGTGAGTGTGTGTGTGTGTGTGTGTGTGTGTGCAGTGAGGTGGGGATTATAATTTCACTGTGAGTAAAAGCGCAGAAACCCAGCGTCAAGCATTTACAACAGAACCAGGCAGAATTAAAAGAACGCAACACCAACACCAGATCAAGTGGAACTCAACCAGGAATGCAAACATGCTTCAATACTAGGAAGTCTAGACATCAAAATCACTATATTCATAGACCCGAGGAGAGAAGGCTCATGGGCATCTTCATGCTACTAAAAATGAATTTATGAATTTCATAGCCATTCAGAAATGAAACCATAAGACTCTGCAATATGGAAATTTTGTTTTATAATTTCAAAGGAGAGAAATCTCTTTAAGCAAGACACAAATCCCAAATCTAAAAATAACACATCTGGCTATGTAAACGTTAAAATTATATGAATAGCAAAAAAATTCATACATAAATTCAAAAGTCAGATTTTTTAAAGTGAGAAAAAAATAGGCAACTTACATGACGGATAAAGGCATGTATTATATATTATAGTACATAATACTAACACACAATATTAATTTTTTCAGTGAGGAAAACAACCAAAACTCTTGTTTGCCAAAATTTTAATGGCAAAGGACATGAATCGGCAGCTCATAGAAACAGACCACTGAAAAGTAAGAAACAGGGAATACAAAGGTATTTAAATACATAAGAGGCTCTTTAGCCTTTCTCATGGTTAAACACAAACCATCGCATCATGCTGGGCACTCAGAAAATGGCCCAACATGGTTTGTGAGGAAACAGATACTCTTGGAATCACTGCTACAAATTAGTTCAACCCATGAGGGGCAATTTGGCAATGACTGTCAACATCTAAATTACAATGACCCTCTTTCCACTGGTCTCACTGCTATGAATTTATATGCTGCACAAATACGCTTTCATGAGTGTTCGAAGAAGTATTCAGAAGGATAGTCATTGCCACGAAGACTAGAATCATCCTAAATAAATTTTCCCCAAGAAACAGGAAGTCTTACACATTCTCCTAAAAAAAAAAAAAACCAAAACCCTAATCAATTCAGACATTTTGAATTTTCCTTGTTCTTTTGCTTCTTTCTTCTCTGACACCACTCATGTGTGATTTGCATTGACGAGTTCTGATAGTAACATGCAATATTCTCTTATCTTTTTTTCATGGGCTTTATTTTTTTCCTTTTTTTTTTTTTTTTGGAACTTTGAGGATATAAAGGGAGGGTGTGAAATTGGCATAAGAAAATGAACATCTCGAACTTGTAAAAACAGTAGAATGGTAGTTACCAGGGGGCTGGGGGCTGGCAGAATTGGGGAAGTATTGTTGAAGGTCACAAATTTTCAACTAGTAAATAAGTAAGTTTTGGAGATCTAATGTACACCATAGTGATTACGGTCGATGATATTAAATTATAAACCTCAAAGTTGCTAAGAGACTAAATCATAACTGTCCTCAACACAAAAAAACAAATGATAAAAACGTGACATGGTAAAGATGTTAGCTAACACTACCATAGTAATATAAAGTATCAAACCAACACACTGTATGTCTTAAAAGTACTCAATGTTATATGTCCATTATACCTCAATTTTTTAAAAAAGAAATAAAAGAAAATGGACATTTTATACTTACACATTTTGATGTCTGTCTGTCCTGCTCCCTGCAGGGGTATCTCTCAACACTTCCATAAAACCTCTGCTATTCTTTTTGTTTTAATAATTGTTTTGTTTTCAATTACATTTGACATACAATATTACATTAGTTTCAGGTGTACAACATAGTGATTAGACATTTATATAACTTACAAAGTGATCAACCCATTGTTTAGTACCCATCTGACACTATTCTTGGTTATTACAATATTATTGACTATATTCCCTATGCAATAATTTATACCCCCATGACTGTTTTCTAACTATCAATTTGTTCTTCTTTTTTCACTCATCCCTCCAACTCCACTCCCTTCTGGCAACCATCAAAAGATTCTCTGTATCTACGAGTTTATTTCTGTTTTGTTTGTGAAATCATATGGTATTTGTTCTTCTCTGTCCGACTTATTTCAGTTAGCCTAATACCGTCCAGGTCCATCCGTGTGCTGCAGACAGCAAGACTTTTTATGGCTGAGTAATATTCCATGTATGTATGTATCACTTCTTTATCCACTCATCTATTGATGGAAACTTAGGTTGCTTCCATATCTTGGCTATTGTAAATAGTGCTGCAATGAACATACAAATGCAAATGCACATGTCCCTTCAATGTAGTGTTTTAGGTTTCTTTGGATAAATACCCAGAAGTAGCATTACCGGGTCCTTGTCTCTTATTGTAGCCTCTGTTTTAAAGTCTATTTTGTCTGGTTTAAGTATTGCTACCCCAGTTTTTTGTTTGTTTGTTTGTTTCCATTTTCATGAAATATATTTTTCTACCCTTTTATTTTCAATCTGTGTGTGTTTTTTATCTGAAGTATGTCTCTTATAAGCAGCATATGTAAGAGTCTTGTTTTCTTATCTATTCAGCCACCCTATATCTTTTGATAGGAACATTTAATCCATTTACTTTGAAAGTAATTATTGATAGCTATGTAGTTTTTCCCATTTTATTATTCACGTTTTTTATCTTTTTTTTTCTTATTCTTCTCAAGAAGTCTCTTTAACATTTCCTGTAATATTGGTTTGGTGTTGATCAAGTCCTTTAGCTTTTTCATGCCTGGGAGAGCTCTGTTACTCTTAAAATCTCTATTTGTGACCCTTATTCAGATACATTGGGTTATCATTTATGTTTGATTATTTTTATCATGGTAAAATACACATAACACAGAATTTACTTTTAAACCATTTTAAAATGTATAATTCAGTGACATTCAGCACACAATGTTGTGCAACTATTACCACAATCTAGTTCCAAAATTTTTTCATCACCCCAATGGAACCCCAACCCCATTAGGCAATCACTTCTTACCCCGCCTTCCCCAGCCCCTGGCATTCACAAATCTACTTTCTGTCTCTGGATTTGCTTGTTGTGGACATTTCCTACAAATGGAATCATACACTATGTGGCCTTTTGCGGCTGGCTACTTTCCACAGCATAATGTTTTCAAGGTTCAGTCGTATTTTGTAGGTGGGTTAGCACTTGATTCTTCGTTATGGCTGAATGACATGCCCTTATCCACTTGGACTTTGAATCATCAGACCCGCTCCCCATTCCCATCTTCTATGCACACTTTCTGCAGCGGGCAGTGTGGCTGAGGTGCAAGCCAGGTGGGGGTCTCCGAGCCATGGCTTCTCCTGGCTGCTGATGCTGCTGGAGCCATTGTCAAACTGCAGCTTCATCCTGAGTTTCAGAGAATTTAGATAGCAACTGGGTTCGTCAAATAAAATGTGTAGACGACGGGAAAGCTTCCGCGTATTTATTTATACTTGAATAGGACAAAAAATATTAAAGAAGAACCGCCAACTTTCCGGAAGGAATAACTATTGTGGTGGTGTTTCTCCTCCCAGCCCCCCAGAAAGATGAAAGACATGATAGAACCTGTGTAAAATGTTTTTATTTCCCCAAAGCATTTCTTTTCATTGTTGCAAAGTACAGCACCATTTCTTACTGGCTGAGAGTGACAGTTACCCGAATCTAGCTACCTAGATTGTGTAAAAATTTATAATGAAAAGAAAACTGTTTTCTAACATTTAAAAAAAATGGGAACATCTTCAGTGGGCCACCATGACCTTGTAAGAAAAGAATGAGTTAAATCTACGTGTACTGAGATGAGAAAATCTCTAAGATCACATTAATGAAGACGCGTACATGGAACACCACCATTTGTGTGTTAAAAGAGGAGCAGCAACATAAATTAACGTATACTCATTCATAGATGTTTCTAGATTCATAAAATATTTCTCAGAGAACACACGGGCAACCTGGCAATCCTTTTTTGTCTGTGTGAATTGTTTTTACCGTGTATGTTAATTCCCTTTCTTAAAAAATCAGCATAAGACGGTGTCATTTTCCAAAATGCTATCACCATGTCATATCTGCAAAGTGAAGTAACATAAAGTACATAGAAAAAAATATTAACAAGCAATAGCTCTGACCCATTAAAAATAGACACACACACACACACACGAGGGCAGGCCGACAAATTTTGCCTCCACTGTAATATTTTCTTTGTAGCATTGGACATATCTGGATATAACCAGTTCTGTGTAGTCATATGACATCTCCCCTCCATCATTCTTTTCTTTTTTTTTTTTTTTAATTTAATGTGGGTAGCTCCCTGGCTGGGAATCGAACCCAGGCTGCAGTGTTGACAGCGCCGAAGCCTTAGCCACTGCACCACCAGGGAGCTCCCCCTCCATCACTCCTGACCTTGCACACGCAGATGCTTACATGTCTCACCCAGCGCACATGGGAGTGCTCAGACGTTCGGTTCAAACAGCGGGCCGTCACTGAATTCTTAACCGCAGAAAAAGTTCCTCCAATTGAAATTCACAGATGCATGCAAGCCGTTTATGGGGATCGGTGTGTTGGTGTGAGCACAGTAAGACGCTGGGTAGGGCAGGTCATCTGTGGGGAAGAGGTGAAGTCTGCAGTGAGGAAATGGTTTCAAAAACAAAACACCGATTTTTTTTACAGCCGGACTTCAAAAATTAGTGCAGCGTTGGCAGATGCATATTGAAGTGTGTGGTGGTTTTGTAGAAAAATAATTATGCAGCTTTGAAAATAAATGATGTAGGTGTATTTCTTTTTTTGTTTCATTAAAACATCTTTTCCTGTTCACTTTCTATTTATCAGTCCACCCTTATCTATAGTATTTTATAGGGAGACATAAACTAGGACTTGAATAAATAAAAAATTATACCTTATTTCTTTATAGGAAAATAGAATACTGCATAGGAGCCAACCCTCCCCCTAAAAATTTATATATAAATTCAATTCAAATCAAATTCTATATTCAAAAGAATTTACAAAAATTATTCTGAGGTTTATCTAGAACAGTGGTTCCCAACCTTTTTGCACTTGTGTACCCCTTTTAAAATCATTTCTATAAATTGTATCCCTTGGGTTTTTTTCCTCTTGTTTTTAAAACAGCTGTTTTTAAATACTGACACTTTGTTCCGTACC